>PVKH010021842.1:0-14239 GCA_004027955.1 Chaetophractus vellerosus
CTCTACTACATAGCTGTTCAACCTTAATGTCTAAATGGTTTGCAAATTGAATGGCTCTTTCTATTGTCATACTATAAAAGAAAGATATCTGTTGTCCTGGGGTTTCCAAATAAATTGGCCATTTCTTTGGATCTGCATTAATTATATCTATGGTATCTAAGGTCCCTTTCTGTTTTCACATCTCTTTGATTAACTTTCTTAGTTCTTTCCAGTCAGTTCCCTAGAGAGGTAGCAGCCGCGAACATAACCCAGAAATATTAGGTATAGATAACAGGCCGCATACCCAGCCATCTGATTGATATGTAGAATTTGTGTAAGAGTGTGCCCGTTGCAGAAAGACATTAGTGTTTGACAATTGGTCAGTTCCTTGGGCTATACCATAGCAGGAATAGAAAACGAGGATAGAAGTCCAGAAATACATGTTGGGAGGAGTATAATAATTTTATACAGTAGTCTATCTATTGGCTACAGTGAATGTATTCCTCTTTTAGGCAACACACATCTATTAAAGTTTTGAATGCACTTAAAAGTACTCAAGCAAAAAGAAATGCCCTAATGAATATCATTTCTTATCTGTTCTCCTGAAGTTGTAATTTAAATCTTCTAGAGGTTCATATTGATATCTGTCTGCTGTAAGCTCTACAGCTTCCACTCCTTCATCATCTCTGGCAATTTGCTCGTCAGTATTTGTTCTGTGAACGACACTAGGAGAGACTGGTTAGAGGGTGCTATTTTTATCCTGCTATGGTGTATCCATGGTTTCAAGCCCATTAATTCAGCAGAGGAGTGAGTGGTTAGTATAACCTCATAGGGACCTTCCAACTTAGGTTCCAACTGGTCCGTTGGATGCAGACTTCTCCATTTCCTTATACAAATCCGGTCCCCAGACTTAAAATCATGTAAGGAAACATCTGTAGGGAAAGTGAGCTGACTTGAGGCATGTGATGAATTGCCTCTAATGTGGACCCTAGAGATTGAATAATTTTTCAGTTTCTAATTCCCAGACTTACTCAGTCCAGGTATACATACCATCTTGTTCTAGGAATGGTCTCCCATATACCATTTCAAGTGGGCTCAAAAGGAGCCTGTTTCTGGATGCACTCTTACCCACAAAGCCACCAGGGGTACATTGTCCCAAGAAAGATTAGTCTCCTGACAGAGTTGAGCTACATTTTCTTCAGGTTAAGATTCATCTTCTCTGTTTTCCCACTAGATTGTGGTCTCCAAGATGCATGCAATTTCCCATGTATGTTCAGCACTTTTGACAGTTCCTGTGACATTTTTGATGTGAAAGTCCTCCCTCCCCCCGTTATCACTTTGTATTGAAAATGGGAGTCCAAACATTGGGATTATTTCTTTCAAGAGTATCTTAGTTAATTCTGAGGCTCACTCTGTCCTGCCTGTGAATAGATCCACAAAAAATAAGAAAATATTTATAATTTCCACATGCTTTTGGCATAACAGTGAAGTCTATTTGTCAGTCCTCACCTGGTGTTGTGCCTTTTGCTAGAGCTCCTTTTATTGGGAGCAGATGTCCAGGTTCTGAGTTGTTTTTAGCACAAGTTAAATACTTTTGTGTCACTTTCTGAATGGTTCTTTGCATTTTAGGTCCTATAATATAATTCTTCAGCCACTGATAAATGGTATCTCTTCAATAAGTAAGAACTCTTTCCATTAAATGATCAGGAATAAGGATTACTCCATCTTTGTTATAAATCCATCATTACTCAGTATGTATGGAAGGTTCGATTGAGAGTTGACCCTGTTTCTTTTAAGTCGAAGCCCCACTCTCTTGTTCTCAGTAGATATGGGGCTGAATACTGAGGAATAAGTTTTTTAGTCTTATCTCAACTATCAGAGAAAATATTAATGATGAGGATTGAGGTTTTAATTTGGCTGCTGTTTTTGCTTCCAAATGTACTATTCAATTACCTTTAATAGAGTCTATGTTTCCTTTCTAATGACTATAGCAATGTATTATGGCAAGTTCTTTAGGTAATTTAGCAGTTTGATACTGGTTATGAATTCCAAAAGTAGATATTGGATTATGTTCGTAAAGTGGTCTGTTCCTCTGGGCATATTAGATTATATTGGATCCGGAGGTTTCATTTTTACTTGATTAAATAATGATTGAGGATTCAATTGGGCCATGTCAGTAGGACATTGAGTCCCTGCCCACAGAGAAACCACACTGCAGAGAAGGGAGTTTGGAGTTTTTATTCTGGAGCCAGGGAAGTAAACACATAGAGAAACAGAAATGTGAGGAAGGAGAGAAGGCTCAATTGGACACAGCAGAGGCCCCAGGAAGAGAGATGAGCCATTTGCCTGACAGTCTACAGCTGGCTTTGTGAAGAGAGCAGAGCAGCTGTGCCCAGAGAGAAAGGAGCCCCTGGAAGAGAGGAACCCAGGGAGCCTGAACCCTTGTAGACGTTGGCAACCATTTTGCCCCAACACATGGCAACAGACTTTGGTGAGGGAAGTAACTTATGCTTTATGGCCTAGTAACTGTAAGCTTCTACCCCAAATAGACACCCTTTATAAAAGCCAACAGATTCCTGGTATTTTGCATCAGCACCCCTCTGGCTAACTAATACAGGTAACATTGCTGCTTCTAATAAGGTTGCCATTGTTTATGTCTGTATATTTGATTCCTTCTTACCAGATGTTAAGAATCTTTTTTCCTCCCAGATGGCTCCATGGACATGAACTCTACTAATAGCGTACTTAGAGTCTATATATATGTTTAATCACTGTCGCTTTCCCAGCTGTAAAGCTCTGGTGTGTGCAACAAGTTGTGTCCATTGTGCAGATGTACCTGGTGAGAAGGCCCCATTCTCCAGTACTGTTTGTAGTGTTACACTGCATATCTGGGTTTTGCTATGAGTCCACAATCAGGTATCCGAATTCTACAGAATCCTGCCATTCCTAAGAATCCTCCGTGTACATGGCTCTGCTACTCGGGCTAACACTTCCCTCAGATCTGCCAGTAGACCTCTCTGTCCTTTGGATAGCTCAAAGCATAAATATTTTACTGCGGTTTGTGAAATTTGAGCCTTTCTTTTTGAGACTTTGTAACTTTGGTCTGCCAAGAAATTCAGAGTTTGGATAGTGTTTTTATCTGATGATTTTCTGTTTCGACTGGCAATTAAGATATCATTTACACATTATAATAACACTCCTTCTTGTAAGTGTAATTCCCTTAAATCTCTAGCTAGCACGTCTCCAAATATTTTGTGTGCATTCTTAAATCCTGTGGAAGAACAGTCCAACAATATTGTTGATTTTTGTTAGTAATGGGGTCTTCCAATTCAAAAGCCAAAAGTTCTTGTGCACCCCGGGGCCAAGGGATATGCAGTAAAAGGCAGCTTTTAAATCGAAGACCGTGAAGTAACAGAGATCTCCTGATAATGCAGTGAGTAAAGTATATGGATTTGGAACTACCCGGTGGATGTCTTCTACAATTTGATTAATAGCTCAGAGATCCTCGCACAACCGGCATTTGTTTAGGGTGCCTGACTTCTGTACTGGCAATATTGGCATGTTATAGGGAGACTGGCAGGGTCGTATTACTTGATATTTTAAAAATGTCTCTGTTAATGGAGCAATTCCTTCTCTGGATTCTAATTTAAGTGGGTATTGTTTAATATGACGTACAGTACCTGGATTTCTGTTTCACCAGTTTTGCATCTCCGGGTTTTCCTTTTGGCCACGCCTCCGGTTTCACAGCTTTCAGGGTCTCCTCTGGGCTATGGGTGACCTGCTTATTTGAACAGCAGTGCAGCTTGCAGTGCATAACAGTGCAGCTTGCAAAACACAAGCGTGGCTTGGAGGCACTTCTTTGGACAAATAATCGGGAGAAAAGGTTATCTGGGCATTTAACTTAGTTAACAGTTTCTTCCCAGCAAGGGACCTGGGTATTCCAGTTCATATAGAAATCTACGCTTTAAATTTCTGGTCCCAAGTAGGCATCTATCAGTTGCAAAAACAGCTTATTTGCACTTTTACCGGATACTCCTGTTATAGTAACTGGTTAGAAAGCGCCTCAGGTTTTTTATTTAATACTGAGTACAAGGATCCTGTAGCCACAAGAAAGCCAATTAACTGTTTTCACCTGTATTGTCCCCTGAGGTCTTGGTGGGAGATTGAGAGAAGTGGTGTTTCTTCCAGCAGAACCCCTGGCCCTTCACTCCAGGTCACTGCTCGGTTCATGGGCTCTGTTGAGGCGTCTGGAATTTGCGTTGCCCAGCTTCCCTCTGAATTTTTCCCTGGGGGCAGCTGGGGCAATTCCTCTTCCAGTGCCCTTCTTCCTTGCAGTATGTGCAAAGGTTTGTCCCTAATTTTTTAAGAGCTTCTCCCAGCTCAAAGGTGACCCCGGGGTCTTAGCTTTCTGCTGCTGTCTCATTCTGGTTTCATTAGAGCCCGGGCGAGTGCTTTTGCTTGCCTAAGATATTGATCCTAAGCGCTGCTTGCTCTCAGGACTCCTGGTCTTCTGTGGCTTGGTCCCTATTATTACAGACTTTACAGGCGATCTCAGCCAACCTGGAGATAGGCAATCCCAGTCAATTTTCTGTAGCTTTCTTCTTATATCAGGAAAACTCTGAGTAATAAAGGTCATATTTAAATTTCTGGCAGTCTCTGGAATTTCCAGATCTCTGTCAGTGTACTGCCTATAAGTGGCATAAATCCTTTCAAAGAAAGCTGAGGGACTTTCCTTTGGCTCTTGTATTACTTCATTAATCTTTTTTGAATTTATAGGTTTTGGGACCCCTTTTCTCAGTGCCTTAACAATACACTCTTTATATTGCCCTAATTTAGCCCTGTCACCAATATCATTTGGATTCCATTCAAGATCCCTCACTGGTGCTGCTAAATTCGCTCCAGCATACACTGGATTGCCAGGAATTTCTCATTTCTTATCTGCTTTGCCTTTTCTATTACCATTCCCCATTGTTCTACTGTTATTAAAGTATTTAATAAGGCCTATCTGCCCAATTAGGGTTATAAGTTGCAAAAATTGAAGCAATTAAGCTTTCCATTTTCTTTGAGTCTTCTCTACAGAGTGGGGTATTGTCTTAGTTTGCCACAGGGCGACCAATGCAAAGTACCAGAAATGGGTTGACTTTTATAAAGGGAAATTTATTAGGGTCAAAGCTTACTGTTCCAAGGCTGTGAAATGTCCAAGTCAAGGCACCATCAGCGATGCTCTCTCACCAAAGTCTTAGCATCAGGCAAGATGGTGGGTCTGCTAGTCTCTCTCTACTTTCTCCTTGAACTCAGCTGTGGCCAATCAGTCATCTCTCCCTGGGCCTTGGCTGTTTGAGCTTCTCAGGCCTTCTCTCCTTTTCTCTGATAACTCTTACAGGTAAAATTTTATATTTTTTCATTAATGTAAATTGCTGAGAGAGACAAAGGGTTGAAATACATAATCTCATCCCAATTCTGCTCTATTTTACAGAACAGCTCTAACTGTAATATAGTGTTTCTTCCTATGGAACTATTCTCAGGCCACTTTCCTCCTTATTCTAAATCATATTGAGATCAGACTCTGTTACAGATAAACCATTTTTTTTCCATAGGCTTGTATCTAAAATTTTACCATTTTTTCAAAATACTTTCCCAAGGGTTACATTCAAGAATGCTATTAGGGTTAGACTTTCCCATTTCAAAGAATTTCAGTAACCAGTAACGAATTAGGAGCACTTTAGCAATACAAATGCAATAACATACAATTTAGCAGTTTAAACAAACACATATATCTAAATAACAGAACATTTAACAAAGAGACATTTAACACTATATTTTACTAAATACTTAGTAATTGCTGGATGACTTATTTTTTAGGAGTATGCTCAACAGACAGACTCAAAGTGAGGACTCAAACCCCAAACAGAATGGTACCCATAAAGCCAGGAAAAGGTGGCGTGCTCAGAGCAAGGATGATCCTTCTGGAAGCGAGACCCAGGCCTTAAAACCCAGATCCAGGCAAGGGGCCTTGAACCACCAAACTAACTTCCCGATCTGCCTTGCTGACCCTCTCGCCCAGTCAGACGTCCAGAATTGGGACTGGAACCACTTCTCTCTTTGAAGCTTTAAAGCACCATCGCACCTGGAGTGCTGGCAAAGCAGAAAAACCCGATTGCCGAGCTTTTTAAACCCCGAAAGCTCAATTGCTGTGCTTCCCTCTCGCTGGCCCCAGGGTTTTTATGGATTCAAACAGGGGAGGGTAGAGTGGGTATCATCACAGTAGCAAGTGTACACAAGGGCGAGCCTAGTTTGGTGTAACCATAAACAGGGGTGAGACCAGTTGAAAACAACCATCACAATAGCAAGTATACATATATGAGGGTGAGGCCAGTCTAGAGAAATCATTAGCAGTGGTGAAACCATTCTGTGGCAGTTTTAGTAATTTCAGGTATTAACTTTTGTCTATTCTATAATATACTGGAACAGTAAGAAAAAGTATCTATATAACGATTCAGTAATCATTCATTTGTTAATTCTTAACTCTTAGTTACAACTGTGCTTAAGAATATGTCAGATTCTTGGGTAAAAACCTGATGCCAACGCTAGAATTTTCGGAGTAAGCAATGGAGGTGAAGTGCCAGAATGAGTCTCAACTCTTGGCTCTTCCAAATACTAGTTTTATGAGTTTAAGAGATTCATCCTCTTTATTCCTTATTTTCCTCATTCCTGTACATAAATGTGATAGCATTATGCCTCTTGTAGACAGCTGTTGGGAGATTGAAGGAGCTAATATATGTAAATTGCTTAGCACTCTTCCTGGCAATTAGTAAGTACTTAATAAAACTAGGTATTGTCTGTGAAGAGTATTGGTGAGTGTAGAGGGCTCACAACTCCTAATTCAGTGACCTATCACAGGTAGTTTGAAATTGGTCATGGCAGTAATATTTACACCACAGAAAATGACAAATGATACAAAATGGATTTTTCATTCCTAGAGAAGTCTATGCTAAACATTTTTTTTAAAACCACATCACTGATGTTGGGTTTATTTAATACTGTCTCTAGATATAGTTATTCTGAAGAGGCTAGAAAGGATAAAGCAAAGGGCAAGTGACGAAGGAGAATGCCCAGAATTGCCCAGAAAATGAAGTAGATAGGCCCTCAAGCAGGAAGCTAGAAAAAAATGTAAAACATACATGGCGAGGAGGATAGGTCCTTCCTTTGACTTGGAATATGTTCAGTTGTGTGATTCTGGAGGGTATCAAGAATCTTTAAGCTTTAGTAGCTTACAAGCTAGGTCCTCTCTAGTAGATCATAAGCTAAAGAAGATAAATTATCCAGATTTTATACCATGCATCCATTTGCAGACCAGTCTTCAGTAAATTATTTCTTGACTGTTCCAATCTCATCTCTCTTGTGCTATGTTAGGTTTAAGGAAGGGAACTCAAGTTGTCCATGCTTGGATCAGAGAATTGAGGGAATTCAGTGGCACTGGATGGCCACTAGTCATGGGAGTGGTGACCACAGAGTCCCCAAAGTGAAGATGAGCCTTGAGGAGGATTTTGGGGTTTAGTCAACCTTCTGTCTCTTCCAACAAGAAGATTTTTTTCAGATAGCAACCTTAGTAGCAACCTTTGCTAAATATTTTCAAAAATTATACTGTCAATGCCTTAATTCAGGCTGTTTTTTATTTTATTGGTGATGTTACAATTTCCTCCTAAATATATTTCCAGCTTCTAATATTGGAAATATTTCCAATATTCTAATTCTTCCTAATATAACTTCCAAAAAGGTAAGAAAGAAAGAAGCTTCTCATTAATTTGTATTGCCTGCAATGTTTTGTACAAATACCTGTGTTTGATATTCAAGATCCTTCACAGTATGTTTTTAAACTGTCTTTCCAGGATTATCTCTTATTATCTCTCTCATATGCCATACAGAGAACCTAAGCTGAGTTGCTTATTTGTGGTACATGCTTTGGACTTTTGTACTTCATGCAGTTTACTGGGGCTATTTTCTCTACTTGCATGCCCTGTCACAACCATCTAAAACCTTTACCAAATATTTCATGGTCCAATTGTACCTTTCATCATTTTCTACAATGAAAATCTCTGAAGACCTTTAGCAATTTGCAGAATTTTTTGGCAGTTGCTTATTTGGTCTTGTATTAAAGTTAATGGAGGTGATGACTATATTTAGAGATTTAGATATGAGATATGATATGCAATTATATGAACTCTGGACAACATGAAGTAAACCAGGAGCTAGAAAATAACACAACTGTCATTTAAGACTGGAGCAATGATAAGGAATGGAGGGAATTTGACTCCAGACTGGGGAGATGGGTGGACACAACATGCTGAAAATGTGGAATGCTCAGTTGGGATTCAACAGTGGTTGAAACCAGTGTTAATAAATTGGTTTCAACAAGGAATCCAATCATAAAGCAAACTAATTATCATCAGGAGAAGAATCAGGTCACCACTCTTACCCTAGAGGGGAGATAGGTGAAACAGGCAGAATATTTGGTTGCAAATCAAAGTACAGTCCATAGTATGTCTATGTTTGGGCAAACATGACATCAAAGAAAGGGGACCAAGTGATGTGGACAAATACAGACATGCAGTTTTGCCCCATGTGAGCATTCAAATAAAATACCTGGGATTGTACCTGGCTCTGATTATTAGCAAAATCCTAGCAGTTTTGACTGAGTTCGTATTTGAGAGGTGAACTCACACACCAGAATAAAGGGGGAAGGGGAGGATGGAATTAGGTCTGAATTTTTAACTGAACTCGCTGCATCTGGTGGGATTAGCTCAAACTTGGAAGAGCCTCAACTCACTGATGCTGCTGGCGGTAGCTGGACTGAAGGCTCTATAGCAGTAAGCTGAGCAGAATTTCTGAGTAGCAGATTATACGGGGTAAGGCTGTGATACCTGATGCTGATTTAAGTGTGTTTTGAACCTGTGGAAAGTAGGAACTTGTCTCATTAACATGTCTATTGCTGAAGGCTTCCTTATGGCTCAAATCACGTCCTCTACAAGTACATGTTCAAGTGCTAACGCTGTGAATGTGAACTCATTTATAAATAGTATCTCTGAAGATCCTATTAAGATGAGGTCAAACTGATTCATGGCAGGCCTAAGCCCAGTGAATAGAGTTCTTATATGCAGAGGAAATTTGGACACAAGTGTGGGATAAAGGAGACAGTAGACCAGTGGCAGAGGTAGAGACTGAGTTATGGAAAAGAATCAGGTCACAACTCTTACCCTAGAGGGGAGATGGATGAAACGGCCACCATCAGAGCTCTACAGATTGCAGAGAAAGAACAGCCCTGCTGACACCTTGGTTCTGGAATTTTAGCCTCCACAAATAGGAGACAATAAATTCCCAGTTTAAGTCAACTAGTCTGTTGCATTCCATACAAGCTAGAGGTTGTTATTTTGTTATTATTAGTGTAATGATCTTCATCCTTTTTATTTCTATTCAGATATTTTAAAAAGTTAGTCCGATTTCAGGATAGGTGAGATGGTTCCTTCTTCATTTCCATCCCACAGGAAAGGATCAATTTAAGAACATAATTTCCTGGAGTTCACAAAAACATCAAACTACTACACCTATTGATTGAGAATAACATTGCAATTAATTATTTATAATAAATCTATGCTTCATCCAAAATTGTATATATCTCCTTGAGTTGCTCATAATGGACAACCTACATATATATATATATATGATTTTAACCTTCTCTGATTATCTTTTGTAGACAGTCATATACAGTGTTAAAATTGGACATCCATTGAACGTTGCATTTTTTTCAATTAAAGAAGAAAAAATATAACCCTTAAAGGTTATATCATTGATCTCTTCAATAAGTACAGTAAGATAAAATGCCAATCTGAATATTTCATTAAGTAGATAAGTTTACTGGGCTGCCATTCTCAAAATTTAATTTAGAAGAAAACATGTGCATTTTTCTTGGATGTTAAATCTTAAAAGATTTCAAATACTGTCTATACAGTAAATCAACTTAATGCAAAATAAAAGAAGGCATAAGCAGTATTAGTTCTGAAGGGCTGCAGCTCTGTGACATAAAATACTTTAAAATAAATCTTCTTTTACCATGTGGACAGAATAGTCATCAGAACCTGAAGTTTGTCTAAGTCTTTGGATGATTGTTCATGTGCAAGAGAATCAGAAATTTATATCTGAAGGCTATCTCCAGCAGTCTCTAGTTTATATATATGGTATATTTACTTATATAAAAGATACATATACCATGAGTTAGACAAAAATATCAGCCTGTTGCCCTTTACATTTGGATTCAAAATACTTATATAAAAATAAATTCCTATCAATAATATTATTTAATTTCACAGTTCATAAAGACTCCCAGACGAGGCTCTTTGGCTCCCCCCAGTACATACATTTGGGATAATCCACTTGAGCATAATATGCTCAGATTTGCCTCAAAACAAAAAAAAATTTCTTCAATCCATTAGAAGTTTTGTATTGTAAAAAGTCTTACCAGTTATTTGGATAGCAATTGTAATTCCTTGCATATAACCTGTTAATCAAACTATTAAATTAAAATAATATTAATTAAACTTATGATGATGATGGTTTTTAATACAATTTTATTGAAGTATATCATTCATACATGAACACACATAAACAATAAGTGAATAGTAAAAGTTGTGAATTTACAAAACAAACATAATATCATCATGTAGTCCTCCCATACTTCACCCCACCACCAACACCTTGCATTGTTGTGAAACATTTGTTATAAACTATGTGTGACAGTTTGATATTATTGATGCATTCCAAAATGAAATATTGGTTATGTTTGTAAGGTGGTCTGTTCCTCTGGACTTGATACCCTTTGATTGTATTAAATTCAGAGGTTTCACTTTTACTTGATTAAATTAAGATTAGGGCTTTGATTTGGCCACATCAGTAGGACATTGAGTCCCCACCCCCTTGATGGGCAGACACATTTACAGGGAAAACCACACGGCAAAGGAGAGAGCTGAGTTTTGATGCTGGAGCCCTGGGGAGAAAGCCCAGCCATTTGCCCAATAGTTTACAGCTGGCCTTGTGGAGAGGGCAGAGCAGCTGAACCTGTAAAGAGACAAGCCTCAGGAAGAGAGGCAACCCTTATGCCAACCTACAGCTGAGACCGGAAGAAGCGGGGGCGGGGGTGGGGGGGACGGGACGGACACCATGGAGCCTTAAGAGGAAGAGGAAAGAGGAAGGCTGAACCCTTGCAGACACCGGCAGCCATCTTGCTCCAAAGGTGGCAACAGACTTTAGTAAGTGAAGTAACTTACGCTTTATGGCCTTGTGACTGTAAGCTTCCACCCCAAATAAATACCCTTTATAAAGCCAACAGATTTCTGGTACTTTGCATCAGCACCCCTTTGGCTAAATAATACACTATGAAAGAGCACCATCAAAATATTACTACTAACTATATATAACATAGTTAACATTTGGGATATTTTCCACCCAACCCACAAGATTATTAACACACTGTAATAGTATATATTTGTTATAGTTCATGAGAGAACATTCTCATATTTGTTCAGTTTACCAGAGTCCATCTTCCACCATTGGATTTCATGTTATACAGTCCTATGCTTTGTACAATCCATCCAAAGTATACACTCAATTGCTCCCATTTTCACCACAGAGTTGTGCTGTCATGACCTCAGTCAATTTTTGAATGTTTTCATTATTCTAAATAAAAAAATCCCATACCCCATTATACCCATGTTGTTACATCTTAGAATTGATATAATATCTTCTTTGACATTGCTACAAAAATATTACAATATTACTGTTATTATCCATAAGTTACATTAGTTGTAATTTTCCCATGTATCACCATATTCCTAACATTTTTGTGAAAGAATATTCTTGTATTTATACTATTAACCACAATCTTCATCCACCACTGAAATCACTGTTACACATTCCCTAGATTTTTCTCTAGCTTACTTTCAATTGCCATTTATATCCACAGGCTGCCCCTTTCAGCCACAATTACATTTATAAATCAGCAGTGTTAATTATACTCACTATAATGTGTTACCTTCAACTCTATTCATTTCCACATTTTATGATAAACCTTCTTAAAAATTTTATATACATTAAGCATCACCTCCCATTATCAACTCACGTTCTATCTTTTAGTAACCTATATTCTAGATTTTACTTTTATGAGTTTACTCATCATATTTAGCACATATTAGTGGAACCATACAATATTTGTTCTTTTGTGTCTGGCTTATTTCACTCAATATCCTCAAGATTCATCCATGTTGTCATAGGCATCTCGATTTCATTTCTTCTTACAGCTGAATAGTATTCCATTATATGCATATACCACATTTTGTTTAGCCATTCATCCGCTGATGGACATTTGGGCTGATTTCTTATTTTAGCAATTATGAATAATGCTGCTGTGAACATCAGTGTGCAAATGTCATTTCATGGCCTTGCCTTCAGTTCTGCATATGTTCCTAGTAGAGGGATTGCTAGATCATATGGTAGTTCTATATTCAGCTCCTTGAGGTACCACCAAACTGTCTTCCAAGAGGCTGCACCATTCTACAATCCACCAACAGTGAAAGAGTGTTCCTATTTCTCCACATCCTTTCCAGCACCTGTAGTTTTCTGTTTTTTAAATAATGAACATTCTAACAGGTGTGAAATTGTATGTCGTTGTGTTTTTGATCTGCATTTCCCTTGTATCTAGTGATGTTGAACATTTTTTCATATGCTTTTTGGCCACTTGATTTATTATTTGGAAAATTTTCTATTCAAGTTTTTTTTGCTTATTTCTTAATTGGGTTGCTTGTCTTTTCATCGAGTTGTATGATCTCTTCATATAACATGGATATCAAACCCTTATCAGATATGTGGCTTACAAATATTGAGTAGGCTGATTTTTACTTTCTTTACAAAGTCTTTAGAAGAACAAAAGTGTTCAATTCTGAGGAGGTTTCATTTATCAATTTTTTCTTTTGTTCATGGTTTGGGTGTAAGTTTTAAGAAACTACCACCTACCACAAGATCTTGAAGATGTTTTCCTACATTTTCTTCTGTAAGTTTTATGGTTGTAGCCTTTATATTTATTTATGTCCTTGGTCCATTTTAAATTAATTTTTGTATAAGGTGTGAGATAGGGGTCTTCTTTCTTTCTTTTGGATATGGCTATCCAGTTCTCCCAGCACCATTTGTTAAATAGACTGTTCTGGCCCAGCTGAGTGAGCCTGAAAGCCTTGTCAAAAATCACTTGACTGTAGATATAAAGGTCTATTCCTGAGCTGTCAATTCAGTTCCATTGGTCAATATGTCTATCTTTATGCCAGTACCATGCTGTTTTTACCACTGTATCTAAGTAATATACTTTAAAGTCAGAAAGTGAGAGTCCTCCAAATTTGTTCTTCATTTTTAAGACATTTTTGGCTACCAGAGCCCTTACTATTCCAAATAAATTTGATAATTGGCTTTACCATTTCTGCAAAAAGGTTGTTGGGATTTTTATTGGGATTGTGTTGAATCTGTAAATCAGTTTGGGGAGAATTGACATCTTAATGATATTTAGTCTTCCAAACCATGAACATGGAATGTCCTTCCATTTATTTAAGTCTTCATCAGTTTCTTTTAGCAATGTTCTGTAGTTTTCTGAATAGAGGTTTTTCATGTCCTTGATTAAATTTATTCCTAAGTATTTGATTCTTTTATTTGCGATTGTATATGGAATGTTTTTTTCTGGCTTCCTCCTCAGGTTGCTGATCTTTGCTGTATAGAAACACTGCAGAATTTTGTGTATTAATCTCGAATACCACCACTTTGCTGAACTCATTTATTAGCTCTAGTAACTTTGTCGTAGATTTATCTGGATTTTCTGGATATAGGATCATATCATCAGTGAATGGTGAAAGTTTTACTTCTTCCTTTCCTATTTGGGTGACTTTTATTTCTTTTTCTTTCCTAATTACTCTCACTAGAGCTTCTAGCGCAATATTGAATAAGAGTGGTGACAGTGGGGGCCCGGCTAGATAGCTCAGTGGATAAAGAGCGCGCTGGGATACCACATGGGAGGCCCCGGGTTCGGTTCCCGGGGACCTCTCCTAGCGGGCAGGCCGCCTTGAGAATGGCGGGCCGCCATGGGTGGGCCAGAGCCGCCGTGGGCAGGGCAGAAGGCTGCCACGGACAGGACAAAAGCCGCCACGGGCAGGGCAGGTCGCCCGCGAATGGAGCG
>PVKH010021843.1:0-14215 GCA_004027955.1 Chaetophractus vellerosus
CAGGCATTGTAGGCCATCTTTTGGTCCATATTCCAGCCTGCCACCCAAACAAACTGTTAGAGCCCTTCCTAACCCCTCAAGCTAAAACGTTGAACCCAGAATCTCTGCTTAGTGGGCCCACATCAATAAATTTGGCCTGATACAATTTTATATTCCTTCCACCATTATCCTATATCCTTAATATCTATACCCACAAATTTTCCCCTGATTTCTGTCTCTCTATATTAGAAAACTAATGGAGTTCTTTTAGAATATAGAGTACTTCCTCATGGCTCTCACTTTGTACTTCACCTTTGGGTGCTTGTTGTGACTTTAGTCTAGTTACAGGTCTTGAAGAGAAGAATGGTGGTATGGGTGGATAAGGAGAAGCATTAGAAGTATCATGAAAGCCAATTACCTCAAAGCATTCCCTTGCAGTTTCATCTGGGGAGACAGGATTAATCTCTCAGGTGGGGGTTGGATGGCAGACTCCTCAGGGCAGGGTGGAGGTTGGGTGATAGTCTCCTCAGGGCAGGGAAGAGGTTGAGACTCCATGGGTGCAGGCTGGAAACTGGGTAGTGAAGGCTTAAGGTTGGGTGGTACAAGTTTGACATTGGGTGGTCTCCTCAGGGCAGACTATTACAGGTTTATCTGGCAAAGTTTCCAGCAGAATTTAGGGACTCAATGTCCCCGCTGCCATCATCATCAACCCATAGGTCTCCATCCCAGTCCTCAGGATTCTACTCCTTTCCAATCAATGCCCTCACTTTAACAGCAGACACCTTGAAAGGTTGAGATTTTAGTTTCTGTTGTAACTCTGCTACTTGTATAATGAGACTCTGAGTTTGGTTTTCAGAGATCTCAAGTCTGCGGCTTCATGAAACAAGATTTTCTTTCAGGGCACGCACAGAAACTTTCACATAATTCATACGGCACTTTAGCTGCAAATTTGACACCTTCAGATCATCTCTTTCTTTTGTTGATGTATCCAGTATATTTAGGAACAGCCAGCCACCTCCACAAACCTCTGTTAAAGTGTTAAAAACAATTTCACCCAGATCCTTGTCACTTATAAGCATGGCAGTAGTTATATCCAGTGGTGATATTTTGCATATCTCTATTACCAACTCATGCCATAGACTGTCAGTGGCCTCTTGATTATTGGACACAGTCATTAGTGCCCTTGAATCTAATCAGAGTAGAGAGCCAATTGCAAAAATCCCAGATCCAATTCAAAAATTCTGTTTTAAAGATTCTTTTCCTCAAGAACCACTCCTGGTACCAAGGTGTATTAGTCAGGCTCCTCTGGGGAAACAGAACCAAGAGGAGTTATCTGTAAAGAATATGAGATTTTATAAAATTATCTCATATGACTGTGGCAATGCACAAGTCTAAATTCCTAGGGCAGGCTACAAGACTGGGATTCAGATGGAGTTCCTCCTTGAATTCTCCAGGAGACGCTGGCTATCTGGAGTAGAAATTGGCGATTCTCTCTCTGAATGCTGAAATCACTTCTCCTTTTAAGGCCTTCAACTGATGGGATGATATTTCATTCATTGCTGATGGCAACTTCCTCAGTTGATTGTAGATGTAATCAGCTATATATGCAATCAACTCACTATTGTTTAAAGTCCATGAAGTGCCATTGTGTTACAAGTAGCCCAGTGCTTGCTTGACCAAACAACTGGGCACCATTACCTAGCTGAGTTGACACATTAGCCTAAACATCACAGTAATGTACTTCTTTAAAGTATTTTCTTATGATTCTTATAAAAGATGTTTCCCTTGTTTAGACACCGGTTTAGAAAACCAGCTATAAAGAAGTTTGGGGGACAAAAATTTGAACATGAGCTGAATATTGGATGATATGAAGGAGTTAATATTAATTTTTCTCAGTGAAATAATCTCATTTAACTATTAAGTAAAATGTTCTTGTATTTAGAGAAGCATGCTGAGGTATTATTGGGGGAATGTCACTGCATCTCTAATATGCCTTAAAAACTTCAACAGAAAAAAGTAAAGTGTGTTAAAATTTTTTTTGTTTCATTCTAACTATTCACTGTTCACATTTTTATTCATGACTTTTTCTTGTTATAGCATAATGCCATTTCCTGCACACTAATTTATTTATAAATTTATGATTTTTATTACAAAAGTATAATGACATTATAAAAAAATTGGAAAACTCATTATCTTGCTTTCTTCCCCAATACTGTCAGCCTATGTATTTTCTTTCAGTTTTTCCCCCTAATCACATTGTTTTGAATTTAATCATAGAATGTGCTGCAATTTGGTCTCCTGTGTTTTTTCTCTTAGCGTTGTCTCTTGTATCTTGCATCCCTTTAAATTTCCTAACACACATCCTTTTAACACTATTAAAGGGTAAGCTATTTTTTAAAAAAACTTTTTATTTTGAAATAATTTCAAAATTGCAAAAATACTATAAAACCCATACAGAGATATAAAGAACAACATATTCCTACCTAGATACCCAGACCCACTAACTTTTAACATTTTGCCACATTTGCATATCATTCTTTCTATCTATCTATCTATCTATCTATCTATCTATCTATCTATCTATCTATCTATCTAATCATTTCTAAACATTTGAGAGTAGATTGATACATCATGTGCTTTGAACACTTAATATTTCCATGTACATTTTCTGAGAACAATGATACTTATATAAACAACTTAAATACAGTAATCATGTTCAAGAAATTTAACACTGATATGAAGCTTACAGTCTATATTCCACTCTTTTCATATGTCCCAATAATGTCCCTTTGATCCTTTTCTCTTCCATTATTGGTTCCAGTCCAGGATCATGGATCTCATTTAATTGTCATTGTCTCTTTAATCACTCTTTTCTTTTTCTTTTTTTAAACTGTGGAAACATATATACAACACACACTTTCCTATCTCCACCACTCCAAGCATATCATTCAGTAAGATTAATCATATTCATAATGTTGTACTACCTCCATTGATTACCAGAACTTTCCCATCACTCCAAACAAAAACCCTATACCCATTATGCATTAACTCTCCATTTCCCCTCCTCCTGGCCCCTGTAACCTGTACTCTTTCTGTCTCTATGAATTTGCATATTCTAACTATTCCATGTAGTGGAATCATAATATTTGCTCCTTTGTGTCTAACTTATTTCACTCAACATGATGTCTTCAAGGTTCAACTATGTAGTAGCATGTATCAGAACTTCATTCCTATTTTAAAGCTGGGTAATAGTCCATTGTATGTATATACCATCTGCTGATGGACACGTGCATTGCTTCCACCTTTGGCTATTGTGAATAATGCTGCTACGAACATCGGTGTACAAATATCTATCCAAATCCCTGCTTTCAATTCTTTTGGGTATATACCAAGAAGTGGGTTTGTTCAGTCTTATTTAACTTTCCGAGGAATCACCAGGCTGTTTTCCACAGTGGCTGTACCATTTTACATTCCTACTAACAATGTACTAACAATGTTCCTATTTCTCCACATCCTCACCAGCATTATATATTTTCCATTTTAAAAATAAGAGTAATTTAGAGGATGTAAGGCACACAGCAGGACCTCAAACAATGGTAGTTGCTCGATGATTAAAACCCTAACATTAAAGTCTGTTGGGTTCTTTAGTACTATGGCAAATACACCGCGTAAAATCCTGGCAGACCTCTTCTGTAGGAGAGCAAATGGGTGTTGTTGCCACTTTTATTCTCTGGCTTGGATGGACTTCAGAATGAAGAAACGCCACCTCAGTACAATCAAACTTTATTTAATCTGCTCAGTGTTACAGTTTGAACCTGGTGAGGGTGACAATGGAAACATCCCCTGGTGCTGCAGCTTGAGCACAAGCCTGGCTGAGGCACAGGTGGAAGTGCCTTCAGTGTTACAGCTCAACCCTGGGTCAAAGCACAAGCCTGGCCAAGGCCCAGGTGGAAGTGCAGGGCTTGGTGTCATGGCTTGGCTCGCAGCCTGATGCTCTTCCTTGACCAGCTGGGCTCAACATTGGCAGCTCGATGTTCCCCTGGCCGAGACTAAGATGGAATGTGCGTTCAGGACTTTGGGGCCGCACTTGATATAGTTTAGCTGTGTCACCGTCCCTGGGGGTGGAGCCCCAGTTGCAATGTTCTGATTGGTCAGTCACTGGTTCTGAGCAAGGGCATTGGTTAGAGTTTGAAAACCAGATTAGCATGTTATGTAAATAGGGTATCCTAACTGGGAGATGCTGATTGGCTGACTATGAGAGGTATTGATTGGCTGATTATGAGAGGTGATGATTGGCTGACTATTAATTAAAGGAATGGATTCTATCTGTTGAAAACTCTTTTACACTATTGGTTAACTCAGGATCCCACTGCCTAGGGGTCCCAGGCCCAGCTACCTGCTCTCTCCTTCATGTGTTCTGAAGGAAGAGTCAGAGAATTTAGTTTTCACTGGTGGTATTTGTATGGCCTGGATGCTTTCACACTTTTAAGCCCATGAAACTTAAAAGGAAGAACTAGGCTTTAAATGATGTTGGAAAGAGGTAATTCTGAGAAACCTCTCCTGGGACAGCAGGCAGCCACTTGAGAGAAAAAGACACACCACCGCTTTCTAAGAGAGGCTAGAAGACAGAAGAATATTTGTTTTACATAGAAGTTGACAGCACAAATTACTCTTTTCTTTGTTAAACATTACTGAAATGGTGTTGGTACCTTGTCTTATTGTTGCCTGAAAGGGTGAAGGATGAGAACAGAACCGCAATTTCTGGTTAGTTACCTAGTGTTTGAGTTTTGGGAAATCTGTAATTCATGCTTATTGTACATTTAATTTTTAAATGTAATTTTTAGAGTAGTTGTAAGTTTACGGAAAAATCATGCAGAAAGTATAGAGTTCCCAGACACTGCCCCTGCCCCACTTCCACAGTTTTCCCTTTTATTATTTTCCATTAGTGTGGTCCATTTATGTTACATTTCATTTTAAACTATAATGTTAAATCTGGAAAATCTAAAATCTGAGTAACAACATATTACATGATAAATGAATTTAAGACTAAACGCAGAAAGATCAAGAGTTTAAAAATAAAATCATTTCAGTTAATCGACTCACTCTCCTGTGGTTCTCATTTTCTAAGTTAAATGAAAAATGTTTAACCACGTGCCTTTAATTAAAGCTCTGCACCCATGGAGAAGCACAGAGTGGTGTTTGTTTCACTTAGGCAAGGATGTCCAATGGTTCAGTTGTTAGAAAATTGATATTTAATAACAAACATTTCCAGCAGAGATTCCCATTTTGTTTCAAGTTGTGAAAAGCTGAAAATTGTGGAGTGGGAAACAGCCTTAAATAGCTCTTCTATTTTTTGGCTTTCATCTCATTCATAGTGATTATTACTGGCATATTAACTTAGCCTGAGCATATTAAACATAACTGTCTGAGTGGGACAAGCACCTTGAGATCCACTTGTTAAAAAAGACTGCCTACTCCTAACTTCCTCTTCTCTCTCTCCCAAACCAGCCCAAACCAAACCATCATATGAGAAGTACCCTTTGACTTACTCCACCCTGCACTATGAAAAGCTGAGTAGAGAGGCACTGTGTTAGCAGAGAAGACATGCTGGAATGCTGAACAAGGCCTTCTTCAAAGCCAGTTTTGTTGGGACCAAGCATCATAAACTAGGCCTCAGTTTCCTCCTCTAGGCCTTAGACAGTTTATAACATAGCTAATAGTTGATGAGTCTTGCATGGTAAGGCATAGATACCTTTTTCTTACTTTCCTTTAAAATACCAAGAAATTATTCCCTTTTGAAACATAGGCCAAAAATAGCAGTAACTTTCTTTCTTCCTTGAGGATGCTGTTATATATGTTCTTTTATTTTTTTTGTATTAAGAGAAGTTGTGGGTTTACAGAAAAATCATGCATAAAATACAGGGTTTCCATATACCACCCTATTAATAACTCGCATTAGTGTTGTATGTTAGTTAAAAGTGATGAAAGCACATTTTTATAATTGTACTGTTAACTAGTTTAACTTAGAGTTCACTGTTTGTGTTGAACAGTTCCATGGATTTTTTTAAAAAGATTTTTATTTTACTAACATATATACCTCCTAAAATTTCCCCATTTTAACCACATTCAAATATATCATTCAGTGCTGTGAATTATATTCACAATGCTGTGCAACCCTTACCACCATCCATTACCAAAATTTCCCATCATCCCAAATAGAAACTCTGTACATTTGAAGCCTTAACTCCTATTACCTATACCAACCCCAGCCCCTGCTAGCCTATAATCGAGTTTCTGACTGTGAGTTTGCTGATTCTATTTCCTAACAGTGAAATTGTACAATTTATCTATTTTTGTGTCTGTCTTATTTCTTTCAACATGATGTCTTCAAGGTGCATCCATGAGGTCGAATGTATCAGAACTTCATTCGGTTTTAAGCTGAATAATATTCTATTATGTACATATACCACATTTTGTTTATCCATTCATCTGTTCATGGACACTTGGGTTGCTTCCATCTTTTGGCAATTGTGACTAATGCTGCTATGAATACCGGTGTGCAAGTACCTCAATTCTTTTGAGTATATGCCTAGAAATGGGATTGCCAGTTCATATGGTAATTCTATATTTAACTTTCTGAGGAATTGCCAAAGTGTCTTCCACAGTGGTTGCACTATTTTTATGTTCCTACAAGCATAGAATAGAAGTGGTGTTCCCATTTCTCCATATCCTCTCCAACACTTGTAATTTTCTACTTTTTAAAAAAAATAGTAATCATTCTAGAGGGTTTGAAATAGTATTTCATGGTAGTTTTGATTTGCATTTCCCTAATGTGTCAAAAATGTTAAGCATTTTTTTCAAGTGCTTTTTGACCTTTTGTATACATTCCTTGGAAAAATGTCTGTTCACATCTTTTGCCCATTTTTAATTGGGTTGTTCGTCTTTTTGTTATTGAGTCGTGAGATTTCTTTTTATATTCTGGATTTTTTTTTTTTTAAGATTTATTTATTTTATTACATATCTCCCCTCCCCCCTGCTGTGGCAACGCGCCGAGACTGGTCACTGCGCAGGCGTGGCTTTCCCCGCTTGTGGGCGGCTTCTGCTTCCATTCACGGCCGGCTTTCAGTTCGCGGGTGGCTGGTTGCGCTCCATTCGCGGGCGACCTGCCCTGCCCGTGGCGGCTTTTGCCTGTCCGTGGCAGCTTTTTGCCCTGCCACGGCGGCTCTGGCCTGCCCATGGCAGCTTGCCTTTCTCAAGGCGGTCTGCCCGCTAGGAGAGGTCCCCGGGAACCAAACCCGGGGCCTCCCATGTGGTATGCCTGCTCCCTATCCACTGGGCTATCCAGCTGGCCCCTATTCTGGATATTAAATACTTATCAGATATGTGGTCACCAAATATTTTCTCCAATTGTGTAGGTTGTCTTTTTGCTTTAATGATAACATCCTTTGATGCACACAGGTTTTAAACTTTGATAAGTTCCCATTTATCTATTTTTTCTTTTGTTGCTTGTGATTTGGGTGTAGAGTCTAAGAAACCACTGCCTCACACAAGCTTCTGAAGATGCTACCCAATGTTTTCTTATATGAGTTTGATAGTTGGTTCTTATATTTAGGTCTTTGATCCACTTTGAATTGATTTTTTATATGGTGTGTGGTCGGGGTCCACCTTTGTTCTTTTCCATATGGAGATCCATTTTCCCAGCACCATTTGTTGAAGAGACTATTCTTTCCCAATTGGGTGGTCTTTGACCTCTTGACAAAAATCATTTGGCCAAAAATGTGAGAGTTTATTTCTGAGCTCTCAGTTTGATTCCATTCATCTTTATGTCTGTCCTTGTGCAAGTACCATGCTGTTTTGATTACTGTGGCTTTGTAATAAGGTTTTTTTAAAAAATTAATTAATTTATTTACTTTTTATTCATTTTAACCCCCTCCCCCCCGTTTTTGCTGTTTTTGTGTCCATTTGTTGGGCAATACTCTGTGTCTGTTTCCCACCCTTTCCTCTCATCCTTTCCTGTCTTCACTGGGATTCGATCCTGGGAACCTCTGATGTGGGAGAGAGGCATTTTGCCACCTGTGCCACCTCAGTTCTTGTTTTTTTGGCACATGTCGTCTTGGCTCTTCCTTGCATCTCTCTCCTGTTACGTCATCATCTTGCTGCGTGGTTCAGTGGGGCCTGGAGGCTCACCCACTCACACGGCCAGACGGCTCAACTGCTTTCAGGGCCTGGGGGCTCACTTGCTCACAGGGCCTGACAGTGTGCCTACGCACCGTCTATATTTTTCTTTGTTTTACTGGGAGGTGCCAGGGATCAAACCCAGGTCCCTCCATATGGGAAACAGGTGCCCAACCATTTGAGCCACATCTGCTCCCCTGTAATAAGTTTTAAGATCGAGAAGTATGAGTCCACCAACTTTGTTCTTTTTTAAGATGGTTTTGGCTATTTGGGGCACCTTACCCTTCCATAAAAATTTGATGATTAACTTTTCCATTTCTGCAAAGAAGGTTGTTGGAATTTTCATTAGGACTGTATAGAATCTATAAATTGTTTTAGGTAGAATTGACATCTTAATGATAGCCTTCCAATCCACAAATATGGTATATCCTTCCTTCTATTTATTTAGGTCTTCTTTAGTTTCTTTTAGCAATGTTTTATAGTTTTCTCTGTATAAATCCTTTACATTCTTGGTTAGATTGATTCCCAGATATTTGATTCTTATAGTTGCTATTGTGAATGGGTTTTTTCTTGATTTCCTCTTCTGATTGTTCATTACCAGTGTATAGAAACACTACTGATTTTTGGGTGTTGATCTTTTACCCTGCCACTTTGCTGAATTCATTTGTTAGCTTTAGGAGCTTTGTTGTGGATTTTTCAGGATTTTCTATATATAGTACCATGTCATCTGCAAATAGGGAAAGTTTTACTTCTTCCTTTAGTATTGGGATGCCTTTTATTTCTTGTGTGTGTGTGTGTTTGTTTGTTTTTTGCCTAATTTCTCTGGTTAGAACTTCTAGTAGAATGTTGAATAGCAGTGGTGACAGTGGGTATCCTTGTCTTGCTCCTGATCTTCCTTTTCAATCCATTGGTTTTTTTAGTATGTTGTTTAACTTCCACATATTTGTGAATTTTTATTCCTCCCTCTATTATTGATTTCTAATTTCATTCCATTGTGGTCAGAGAAGATACATTGTATGGTTTCAATATTTTTATTTTATTGAGACTTGTTTTGTGACCTAAGACATTGTCTATCTTGGAGAATGATCCATGTGCACTTGAGAAGAATGTGTATTCTATTGCTGATGGGTGAATTGTTCTATACATATCTGTTGGTCTAGTTGTCTTTGAGTATTGTTTAAGTGTTCTATTTTTGTGTTGATGTCTTTCTAGGTATTCTATCCATTATTGAAAGTGGTACATTAAATTTTCCTAGTATTAGTATAGAACTGTTTATTTCTACCTTCAAATCTATAAGTGTTTGCTTCATATATTTTGGCTCTGCTGTTAGGTGTATATATATTTATAATTGTTACATCTTCTTGTTGAATTGATATCTTTACCAGTATATCATCTTTGTTCCTCATAACAGTTTTTGACTATTCTATCTGATATTAGCATAGCTACCCCAGCTCTCTTTTTGTTACTACTTGCATGGTATCTATATTTTTAACAATCATATTTGATTTGGTACCAACTTGCCTTTGATAGCATATACATATACTGTATCTTTACCCCTCTGTGCCTCTACCTTTTTTGATACTTGTTACAAATTATATCTTTGTACATTTTATGTCCAAATCCATAGATTTAGCATTATTTATTTATTTATTTATTTATTTATTTATTGGATTTTATGAAGGGTGTTTATTTGGGGCAAAATCTTACAGTTACAAGGCCCTAAAGAGTCCAACTCAAGGTTGCTTTCTCACCAATGTCAGTTGCCATGTGTTGAAGCAAGATGGCGGGCTATCTCTGCAAGGGTTCAGACTTCCTCTCAGCTATAGGCTGGCATAAGGTTTGTTTCTTTCTGGGCTTCCTCAGCTGCACCACTAGACTACCAGGGAGTAGCATTACTTTTTATGCATTTGCATTTTAGCATCTGTAGGAAGTAAGAAGTGGAGTTACATACCAAGCAATACAATACAATAGTATTGGCATTTATAATTACCCATATTACTACCTTTAATGTAGGTCTTTATTTCTTTATGCCACTTTGAACCACTGTCTACTGTCCTTTTCTCTCAGTCTGAAGAACTCCCTTTAGCATTACTTGTTGGACAGCTTTTGTTTACCTGGGGATGTCTTAATCTCGCCCTCATTTCTGAAAGATCTCTTCAGACATAAAATTCTTGGTTGGCAGTTGTTTCCTCTCACCATTTTAAAGTATTTCAATCCACTGCCTTCTTGTCTGCGTAGTTTCTGATGAGAAATAGGCACATAAGATATTTGGGACATAACAGGCTGCTTTCTCTTGCAGCTTTCAAACTCTTTCCCTATCTTTTGCATTTGACAGTTTGATTAGTGTGTGTGTGTCTGGGCAGATTTCTCTTCAAGTTTATCCTCTTTGGTGTTCTCTGGGTGTCTTGGATGTGCACATTCATGTCTTTTGCTAAGTCTGGGATGATTTCTGCCCTTATTTCTTTGAAAATTCCCTCTGCACTTTTCTCTCTTTCTTGTCCGTCTGGAAATCTCATTATGCATATATTGGTAGGATTGTGTCCCACAGTCTTAGAGACTATTTTGCTTTTTATAATTGTTTTTCCTTTCTTCTTCTCAGCTTGACTCATTTTAATTGTTTTTTCTTTGCACTCACTGAGTTTTCCTTCTGCCAGCTACAATCGGCTATTGAAATCCTCCTGGGAATATTTTATTTCAGTTCTTGTGTTCAACTTCAGTAGTTCTTTTTGGTTCCCTTTAAAAATTTCTACCTCTTTATTGATATGCTCATATTGTTCATTCAGTATTTTCCTGATACCCTTTTTTTTTCTCTGTATTTTCCTTCATCTCCTTGAGCATATTGAAGATCATTTTTTTAAAGTCTGTGTCCAGATATCTGCTGTCTGGTCTTCTTCATTGGTGTTTTCTGGATTTTTATCTTCTTCCTATGGATGGCCATCATTTCCTGTATATTTGCTTGTCTTGTGATCTTTTCTTTTATACCATACATTTCAAAAAAATTTTAAATGCTGTTGTTGTGATTTATTCCCTGAGATGTCTGTTTCATGAGTTTGTATCCAGGTAGTGATAGGACAGGGATTTTCTTGAATGTCAGGATCTAACAAAACCAAGCAAATCCAAGCAAAAACACTTTTCACCATCTCTGCTAATTTGCTTTATTTTGCCTGGTGCTCTCCTTCAGAGTTCAGCCCTCCTATCAGAATGGTCAGCCCAAGCCAAATGCATAGTGCAGGGTCTTCCCTGACTTTTCTGAGCCTGTGTCTTGTCTTGGGCTTGGGCTTGCTAGTGGACTTACAGGAGTTTGAATGCCTCCTCTAATTCCCAGGAAACAGAACTTCTCTCTCTCCCAAGAGTTCCACCACAGGATTTATAGCAAGTAAGACTTTGCCCAGGTTGTCTGTCACAATTGTTACTTACATTGCTTTTGTTGTCTCAAGCCGTTTTGACCTGAATGGAAAATTCTGGGAGGTGGAGCAGGCAGGAAAGGAGTTTACCAAGCCAGTCTTTCCCAGCTGGAAAAAGGCCAGGAACCCAGAAACGGAGTGACTGCTGCTCCACACTGCCCTGGGGAAGGGATAAATAGGGGCCAGGAAGGGCACCAGGAATTTCTTCCACAGTGTCCCAAAACTATACTTTCTTGACTCAGCATCTGGCCAGCAAATGCAGCCTTTCAACTGTCCTCTTCAGCTCTGAGTTAGCCCACCATATTCAAGTCTCCTCTGCTGCCTTTGTCCAAGGTATGTTGGAACAATGGCGGCCCTCAGAGCAGGGGTCAGGGGGCAATAATCTGAAGTGGCTAATCAAAAGCAGTTGATCAGTGACTGGGCCGTGAGCCACCTATCACCCCACCCCCCAATCTTGTGGAACTAGGTTTTTATGTCCCTCTCTGGGTATGGACCCCACTGCTTTCTGCCATGAGAATGGGGGATGGGTGGAGGTAACAGCCCTGCAGAGAGAGCAATTCACTGGTATTTCCTGCAATTTACTAACCTCCTCCTCCTGTTCTTCTCTGGATGTGTACAATGTTCTACTGGACCCTGGAGTATCAATATAGTTGACTCAGTTCCTGCCTGTTTAGTAGTTTTTCTGGTGGAGACACTGATTCTCAGTGCTTCCTGCTTCACCAACTTCCCACACCATACTTTCTTGGTCTTAGGATAAGTTTCTTGAAATGTAAGGACTTGGGCCCAAAGGAAGAATTAAAATCATCATAATTCTAATCCTCTTCTTCTTCCTCCCTATTATCAACACACAGCAGCTCTTACTTAGTAAATGCTTCCTTTGTGCATGTTGATTGTGCTAAGCACTCCACATGAATTACACCATTGCCTCCTCATCTCGTCTCTGACATGGGTACTGTTCTTATCCCCACTGAGGACCTGTTGTACCAGAGGCTCAGAGTAACTCGTCCAAAGTCCCAAAACTAGGAGGTGGTAAAGGAGGACAAAACTTGAGACTCCCCTTTCCCATAGACAAAGATGTATCCCCTTCATGCCTTCATTCTCCTTAGACAAAAACAAAAACAAAAACAAAAACAAAACAAACAAACAAACAAACAAAAAAACACATCATTTTTTAATGGAAAATTTGAAATACACAAAAATTACCCCATCTTTTCTTTTCATCAATTAAGATAACATTTAAATATTCATTTTGTCTAAACTTTCCCTATGAGCCACATCCCCCATATACACATCTCATCACTATTCAGTCAAAAGACTCAGGTATTGGGCAATGGGTTTATTTTAGGGGGGAGGTGAGATGAGATGAGATGAGTGGGAGCGTGGGAAATGGCAAACCAAATCACCTAGGGAGCTTTGTCAAATATCATCTGCTGTACTCCCTCCCCCCTTCTTGTGAATCAAGAACTTCTGCCCTAAGCTTGAACAACTTCAAACCTTTTTTGAGCTAAGAAATCATTACACATTATATCGCATTCCCTGTCTTCTTGTTAACATCCTTGCAAGTGAGGGCAGTGGGTGTCTGAGGCCAGTCAGGAGGTGGCTCAGTGTGGTGCCTGTGTTGGTTCAGAGTGACTCCTAGGTGAGTAAGCTCCCTGCCCCATTCCTCAGCCTGCCCATCTGTAAAATGGGGATGATCATGAACACTCCATCACAAAGCTGTTATGGGTCTAAATGTGGCAATATACCAAAAACCATAGAATAGAGTCTGGCATAAATGTTAGCTGGCATTCAATTTTTAAAAATGCTTTCTTTTCCAGATGGATTTTCCAGAGTTTAGTGCTTTTGCTTGGTCACCACCCCCAACTATCTGGAGTGGCCATCTGTCCCCTGTGAATATTTGGTGACTTTTATTATCCTGTGGAAGTGTTTGATGGATGTTCTGCATGGCTATTAGAGCTCTAATTCTCAAGCTGTGAAAAAGTGAAACTTGTTAGGGAAAAGGCCTTAAGCTTTAAATATCGCTAATGTTCTTTGGTTTTAATCTCATGTGCAGTGGCTGCTGCTTAATGCCTCTGTGTGGTAAGAATCTTAAGATTAAGTATCAGAATCTGAGGCTGGAATTAGAAACTCCGATGGCTTCCAGTGTTTCGAAAATCATTATTCCTTGCCTGGACCCCAACACAAAAGCATTTATCATGCACTCATTCATTCTTTCACTCACACCCCTCTGTAAAGCACTTACTATGTGTCAGTCGCTGTACAAGCTAAGTAACACCTGGTTCCTCCTTTTGAAGAGCTGAGTCTATGGGGAGACAGAGGAACAAATTTATAAATTACTAAAGTGAAAAGTGCTGTTACAGGGACATGAACAAAATGTTGTGGGAGCCCAGAAGATCAAGCAACTAATTGTGCCTGGAGGAGCCAGGAAGTGACAACTGAAGTGAGCTGTGAAGGAGAAGAGTAGGTCCTTTGTGTGTGAATGTGTGTGTGTGTTTATCTATCTGGGCATTGCAGGCAGAGAGAAGAGCAACGTGATGGCTTGTGGAAGGCACTGACGCCTGTCTGAACTGAGGTCCATGTGCAGGACAAGTTACACCTTTGGAAATGAAAAGATTTTTTTTTAAGTGGGGGGAGAAATGGGGAACATGGGGTTGGTT
>PVKH010021844.1:0-14231 GCA_004027955.1 Chaetophractus vellerosus
GGGGGGGGGGGGGGGGAAGGGGAGATATGTAATAAAATAAATAAATAAAATCTTTAAAAAAAAAAAAGAGAAGTTGTAGGTTTGCAACTTCTAATTGTTTCATATCACCGAGATCATACAATATTTGTCCTTTTGTATCTGCTTATCTCACTCAACTTGACGTCTTCAAGGTTCATCCATGTTGTTACATGTATCAGAATTCATTCCTTTTTATGGATGAATAATATTCCACATTTTATTTATCCACTCATCTGTTGATGGACACTGGGTTGCCTCCATCTTTTGGCAATTGGGAATAATGCCGCCGTGAGCATCAATGGGCAAATATCTGTTCAAGTACCTGCTTTCAGTTCTTTTGGGTATATACCTAGAAGTGGGATTTACATCTTAACAATATTTAGTCTTTCAATCCACAAGCAAGGAATTTCCTTCCATTTATTTTGGTCTTCTTTGATTTCTTTCAGCAAAGTATTGTAGCTTTCCATGTATAAGTCCTTTGAGTTAAATTTATTCCTAAATATTTTATTCTATTAGTTGTTATTGTAAATGGAATTTTTTCTTGATTTTTCCCACAGATAGCTCAATACTAGTGTATAGAAACAATGCTGATCTTGTACGCTGCGAATTTGCTGAATTTTTATTAGTCCTAGTAGCTTTGTTTTATCATATTTTCAGGACTTCCTATATATAGAATCATGTCATCTGCAAATAATGAAAGTTGTACTTCTTCCTTTCCTGTTTGGATGCCTTTGTTTTTTCTTTCTTGCCTAATTGCTCTGACTAGAATTTCCAGTAAATGTTGAATAACAGGGGTGACAATGAGCATACTTGTCTTGTTCTAGACCTTAGAGGGAAAGATTTCAGTCTTTCACCAGTGAGTCTGATGTTAGCACTGGGTGTTTCATATATGCCCTTTATTATGTTGAAGAAATTTCCTTCTATTCCTATTTTTCTAAGTGTTTTTTTTATCATGAAAGGATGCTGGGTCCTGCAAGTGCCTTTTCTGTATCAAGTGAGATGATCATGTAGTATATTCCTTTTGCTCTGTTAATGTGGTTTAATTGATTTTATTATGTTGAATCAACATTGCATACCTGGGATAAACCCCACTTGATCATTGTGTATATTTCTCTTAATGTGTTGTAGGATTTGATTTGCTAGTATTTTGCTGAGGAATTTTGCATTTATATTCATAAGAGAAATTGGTCTGTCATTTTCTTTTCTTATACTGTTTTATCTGACTTTGGTACTAGGGTGATGTTGGCCTCACAGAAAGAGTAATGTAGTAGTATCTCTACTCTTCAATTTTTTCTAAGAGTATGAGGAAGATTGCTATTAAGTTTTTTTGGAATTTTTGGTAGAATTCAACTATGAAATGATCTGATCCTGGGTTTTTCTTTGTTGGGAGGTTTTGTAGGTTTTTTTTTTTTGGCTTAAACAATGGGAATTTACTAGTTCACAGGTTTTTTTAACCAGTCAATTTTATTGATACATATTAATAAAGCATACAATTCATCCAAAGTATACAATCAATGATATTTGGTATAATCATAGTTGTGCATTCATCACTTCAATCATTATTAGAGCATTTTCATTCTTTCAATAATAATAGTAATAAACAAAAAATAGACAAACTAATAAACAAGAAAATTTCTCACCTCTCAATCTTTCTATGCTCCCCCCACTGTACATAGCTGCTGCTTCTGGCTATTCTATCCAAAGTGTATAATCAATGGCTTTTAGTATAATGACAATGTTGTACCTTCACTATCTCAAAAATTTTAGAACAATTTTATTATTGCAAAAAGAAAGACTCCACACCCCTTAGCATTCCTTCTTCAGATTTACATAACTACTAATCTCATTTCATCTTTATAAATTGATGTATATTTACATTTTATATAAATGGAATCATGCAATATGTAGTACTCTGTCTGGTCTCCCTGACTTAGTATAATGTGGGGGTTTTTTTGTCTTATATTAACATTTTGTAGTATTAACTTACATTTATTTGCCCTCAAAGAAAAATGGTCTTATAGATGTAATTCTACCCATATTCATATTTCGCATAATATATTTATATTTAACATAATTTATTTCATTCATAATAGGGCAATAATACAGTATTTGTCCTTTTGTGCCTGGCTTGTTTCACACAACATTATGTCCTCCGGATTCATCCATGTTGTCATTTGTTTCAGGACTTCATTTCTTCTTCCCACTGCGTAATATTTCAACACAGTATACTCCACAATTTGTTTATCCATTCATCAGCTGTTGGACACCTGAGTTGTTTCCAACTTTTAGCTATCAAGAGTAATGCTGTTATGAACATTGATGTGCAGATATCTGTGTCACTGCTGTCAGTTCTTCTGGGTATATACCTAGAAATGGAATTGCCAGGTCCCATGGCAAGTCTATACTCAGCTTCCTTAGCAACTGTCAAACAGTCCTCCACAGTGGCTGTACCATTCTACATTCCTACCAACAGTGAATAAGCGTTCCTATCTCTCCACATTTGCAGTTTTCAGACATTTTAATATAAAGGCCAGTCTAATAGGTGTGAAATGATATATCATTGTACTTTTGATTTGCATTTCCCTAATTGCTAGTGATGTTCAACATTTTTTTCATGTGTTTCTTCACCATTTGTATTTCTTCTTTGAACAGTTGTCTTTTCAAGTCTTTTGCTCATTTTTAATTGGATATTTTGTCTTTTTATTGTTGAGTTGTATGGTCTCCTTATATATTATATATATTAAACCCTTATCAGATGTGTGATAGCCAAATATCTTCTCCCATTGAGTCGGCTGCCTTTTCATCCTTTTGACAAAGTCCTTTGAGGTGCAAAAGTGTTGAATTTTGAGGAGGTCCCATTTATCTATTTTTTCTTTTGTTGCTCGTACTTTGGGTGTAAAGTTTAAGAAACTACCACCTACCACAAGATCTTGAAGATGTTTTCCTACATTTTCTTCTAGGAGTTTTATGGTTGTTGTTTTTATATTTAAGTCCTTGCTCCATTTTGAGTTATTTTTTGTATAAGGTGTGAGATAGGGGTCTTCTTTCTTTCTTTGGGATATGGCTATCCAGTTCTCCCAGCACCATTTGTTGAATAAACTGTTCTGGCCCAGCTGGGTGGGCTTAACAGACTTGTCAAAAATCATCTGGCTGTAGATGTGAGGGTCAATTTCTGAGTTCTTGATTTGGTTTCATTGGTCAATCTGTCTGTCCTTACACCAGTACCATGCTGTTTTTTACCACTGTAGCTAAGTAATATGCTTTAAAGTCAGGAGGTGAGAATCCTCCAACTTTGTTCTTTTTTAAGATATTTTTGGCTATTTGGGGCCCTTTACCTTCCAAATAAATTTGATTATTGACTTTTCAACTTCTGCAAAAAAGGCTATTGGGTTTTTTTATTGTGATTGCGTTGAATCTGTAAATTGATTTGGATAGAATTGATATCTTAACAATATTTCGTCTTCCAAACCATGAACATGGAATGTCTTTCCATTTATTTAAGTCTTCTTTGGTTTCTTTTAGCAATATTTTGTAGTTTTCTGAATACAATTCCTATATGTCCTTGGTTAAGTTTATTCCTATATAATTTATTCTTTTAATTGCTATTACAAATGGAATTTTTTTTCTGATTTTGTCCTCAGTTTGCACATCAGTAGTATATAGAAATGGTATTGATTTTTGCATATTAACTTTGAATCCCACCACTTTGCTGAACTTGTCTATTAATTCTAATAACTCTGTTGTGGATTTTTCAGGATTTTCTAGATATAGGATCATGTCATCAGCAAATAGTGAACATTTTACTTCTTCCTTTCCTATTCGGGTGCCTTTTATTTTTTTGTGTGTAGCCTAATTGCTCTAGCTAGAACCTCTAGCAGAATATTGAATAATAATGGTGACAGTGGGCATCCCTGTCTTGTTCCTGACCTCAGAGGGAAAACGTTCAGTCTTTCACCACTGTGTACAATGATAGCTGTAGGTTTTTTCATATATGCACATTACCATATTGAGAAAACTTCCTTCTATTCCTATTTTTTGGAGTGCTTTTATCAAAAAAGGTTGCTGTATATCGTCAAATGCATTTTCTGCATCAAACAAGAAGATCATGCAATTTTTCTTCTTCAATTTATCAATGTGGTTTATTACATTAATTGATTTTCTTGTGCTGCGCCAACCTTGCATACCTGGGATAAATCTCACTTGGTCATGGTGTATAATTCTTTTAATGTGTTTTCAGTTTCGGTTTGCAAGTATTTTGTTGCAGATTTTTGCATCTATATTCATTAGATATATAGGTCTGTAATTTTCTTATTTGTAGTATCTTTACCTGGTTTTGGTACTAGGGTGATATTGGCTACATAGAAAGAGTTTGGTAGCATTCTCTCGTGGTCAATTTTTTGGAAGAGCTTGGGCAAGGTTGATATTAGTTCATCTTTGAATGATTGATAGAATTCACCTGTGAAGCCATCTGGTTCTGGGCTTTTCATCTTTGGGAAGCTTTTGATGACTGTTTCGAGCTCTTCAATTGTGATTGGTTTGTTGAGGTCTTCTATTGCTTCTAAAGTCAGTGTAGGTGGTCCATGTGTTTCCAGGACTTTGTCCATTTCATCTAAATTTTCTAGTTTTTTTTGGCATACAGTTGTTCATAATATCCTCTTATGAACTCTCTTATTTCTGCGGTAATGTCCCCTCCCCCCATTTCTGATTTTATTTGTCTCCTCTCTTTTTGTCAGTCTAGCTAACGATTTGTTGATTTTGTTGATCTTCTCAAAGAACCAACTTTTTGTTTTGTTGATTCTCTGTTGTTTTTTTGTTCTTGATTTCATTTATTTCTGCTCTAATCTTTACTATTTCTTTCCTTTGGCTTGGTTTGGGTATACATTGCTGTTCTTTTTCTAGTTCTTCCAGGTGTGTAGTTAGATCATCAATTTTAGCCTTTTCTTCTTTTTTTAAAAAATAATTTATTGAAGTATATCATTCATATATGAATATACATAAACTATAAGTGCTCAGTAAACATCATGAACTTACAAAACAAACATGCATAACATCATACAGGGCTCCCACACATCACCCCCCCCCGACAAACGCCCTGCATTGTTGTGAAACATTTGTTAACAAATCATGAACGAGCATCGTCAAAGTATTACTACTAACTATAGTCTGTATCTTCTTCCCCTATACATTTTTTTAAAGATTTATTTACTTTTATCCATTTTTACTCACTCCCCCTCCTGTTTTTGCTGTTTCTGTGCCCATTCGCTTGGCAACTCTGTGTCCATTTCCTGCCCTCTCTTCTCATCCTTCTCCTTCTGTCTTCACTGGGATACGATCCTTGGAATCTCTGATGTGGGAGAGAGGCGTCCTACCACCTGAGCCACCTTACTTCCGCTTTTTCGGTGCGTCTCGTCTTGGCTTTCCCTTGTGTCACTCTCCTGTTACATCATCATCTTGCTGCATGGCTCGCAGGGCCTGATGGCTCACCCACTCATGCGGTCTGGCGGCAGACCCGCTTGCTGGGCCTGATGGCGTACACGTGCATGGGGCCTGGTGGCCCACGTGCCTTCTATATTTTTCTTTTTTAAATTTTTACCAGGAGTTCCCAGGGATTGAACCCAGGTCCCTCCATATGGGTGATAGATGCCCAACCACTCAAGCCACATCTGTCCCCCTGCTATATCTCTTAAGGTTGACCAAAGATACCCAAAGTTACAGTCTTTTCCCATACAGGATGGTCATATAATAAATCAGGCTTAGTTTATCACCAGCATTCTAAAAGCAAGACCTAGGGAGAAAAACTAGGTCTGGGGACACATGCATGGTTTCTAATATAGCAAATGTTTAGCCTACCCTGATTTTCACAAAATCAGGTCAATGAGAATATTCTCATCTTTCTTCTTTTTTAATGTAAGCATTGAGGGCTATAAATTTCCCTCTCAGCACTGCCTTTGCCATGTCCCATAGGTTTTTTTTTTAAGATTTATTTTTATTTATTTATATATCCCCTCCCCCCTTGCTGCTTGTTCTTGCTGTGTTCATCTTGCGTTTGCATTTTTTTGTGTCTGCTTTGTCTCCCCCGGTGCGGCATCCCGCTGAGTCAGCTCACCGCGTGGCTTGCCTGCTCCGCGGCGGCTTGCCTTCTCAAGGAGGCCCTGGGAACCGAACCCAGGCCTCCCATGTGGTAAACCAGAGCCCTACCAATTGAGCCACAGCTGGTTCTCTCCCGTAGGTTTTGATATGTTGTGTTCTCATTTTCATTTGCCTCAAGATATTTGCTAAATTCTCTTGTAATTTCTTCTTTGACCCACTGATTAAGAGTGTGGTGTTTAATTGCCATATATTTATGAATTTTCCCATTTTCCATCCATTATTGATTTCCAGCTTCATTCCCTTATGATCAGAGAAAGTGTTTTGTATAATTTCAATCTTTTAAAATTTATTTATTTACCAACTTGTATATATGGTCTATCTTGGAGAATGATCCATAAACACTTAAAAAGAATGTATATCCTGCTGTCTTGGGGTGCAATGCTCTATACATGTCTGTTCAGTCTCGCTCATTTATCATATTCAAGCTCTCTGTTTCTTTATTTATCCTCTGTCCAGATGTTCTATCCAATACTGAGAGTGGTGTATTGAAGTCTCCAACTATTATTGCAGAGACATCTATTTCTCCCTTCAGCTTTGCCAGTGTGTGCCCCATGTATCTTGGGACATTGAGATTAGGTGCATAAATATTTAGAATAGTTATTTCTTCTTGTTGAATTGCCTTGTAATTGCCTTGTTTATTAATATATAATGATCTTCTTCATCCCTTATAACAGTTTTGCATTTAAAATCTATTTTGTCTGATATAAGTAACACTACTCCAGCTCTCTTTTGGTTACTATTTTCGTGGAATATCTTTTTCCAATCTTTCACTTTTAACCTGGTTATGTCCTTATTTCTGAGGTGAGCCTCTTGTAGACAACATATAGATGGCTCATATTTTTTATCCATTCAATCAACCTGTTTCTTTTGACTAGGAGTTCAAGCCATTAATATTCAATGTTATAACTGTAAAGGCATTTTTGACCTTTGGCTTTCTGTTGTCATATCATATCTTTTTACCCTTTAATTTATCCTTTCTAATAGTCTTCATTTCTACACTCTTCTCCAAGTCTTTTGCCTTTGTTTTTTTTCCTTTCAGGCTGCAGTACTCCCTTTATTATCTCTTGTAATTCTTGTCCTTTGGTAACATATTCTACCAGTTTTTGTTTGTCTGTGAAGACTTTGAACTCTCCTTCATTTTTGAAGGACAGCTTTGCCAGATACAGTATACTTGGCTGGCAGTTTTTCTCTTTCAATACCTTAAATACATCATACCACTTTATTCTCTCCTCCATGGTTTCTTATGAGAGGTCAGCACTTAATCTTACCAAGTTTCCCTTGTATGTGATGCTTTGCTTTTCTCTTGATGCTTTCAAATTTTTTTCATGCTCACCTAGTGTCTTCTTAATATCCTGTATCTATTAAGTCATATTTTATTTCAATTCTTTAAATTTTTTAGGAGAGTTGTGTGATTATCATTGATCAATTGCCTTAAATCCTGAACCTCTTCAGGATATTTGATTTGTTCCTTTGGCTGGACCATCTCTTCCTGTTTCCTGATGTCTAGGCATCTAATATGTTGGTGAGTTTACTCTAATGGACGATTTCTCTCTCTTACCTATTGTCAGTATTTTTTCACAGCTCTTCTTTGATATTTTGTTAAACTTATCCTAAGTCTTTAAGATTGCCCAGTTTAATTTATCAAAATCATGCCAGGGATTCACTAATAGGGCTCAGACTTACTCCCAGGGGTGGGGTAAAGAGAGCTCTAAAAGCAGGTTTTCTCCATGCAATTTCCAGATTGACCAAAATAGTGGTGCTCGTTGGCGCAGTCTCTTTACTTGCAATTGGTCTTTTGAGATACTCAATTCCTTCTAGAGTCAGTGTAGGTTTTTTGTGGGTTTCTAGTAATTTTTCCATTTCATATAGGTTGTCTAATATCTTGGTATACATTGTTTGTAATTCCCTCTTATGATCCATTTTATTTCTGGGGAGGGGGGGGGTCAGTAGTAATGTCCCTCTAATCATTTCTCATTTTATTTATGTGCATTCTCTCTCATTTTTTCTTTATCAGTCTAGCTAAGGGTTTGTCAATTTTATTGATCTTTTATAGAATTAACTTATGGTTTTGTTAATGTTCTCTATTTTTTTAAAATTTTATATTTAATTGTTTTCTGCTCTAATCCTTGTTATTTCTTTCCTTCTGCTTGCTTTTGGTTTAGTTTACTCTTCTTTTTCTAGTTCCTCAATATATGCAGTTAGGTCTTTGATTTGAACTCTTTCTTCATTTTTAGTATAAGCAGCTATAAATTTCCCTCACTGCATCACATAATTTTTATATGTTTTCTCATTTTCATTTGTCTCAAGACATTTACTGATTTCCTTTGCAATTTCTTCTTTGATCCACTGAGTTTTTAAGAATGTGTTATTTAAATTCCATGTATTTGTGGATTTTCCAGTTCTCCACCTGATTTCTAGCTTCATTCCATTATGTTCAGAGAAGATGCTTTGTATGATTTCAATATTTCTAAATTTATTGAGACTTGTTTTGTGACCCAAACATAGTCTATCCAGGAGAACAATCCATGTGCAATTGAGAAGAATATATATTCTCCTGTCTTAGGGTACAATATTCTGTATATGTCTGTTTTGTATGGTTCATTTATTATACTATACAAAATCTCTTTTCCTTATTTATCTTCTGTCTAGGTAGTCTATCTATTGATGAGAGTGGTGTATTGACATCTACAAATATTAGTGTAGAGGTGTCTGTCTGTCCCTTCAGTTTTGTCAATGTTTACCTCATGTATTTTGGGGCACCCTGGTTAGGTGCATAAATATTTATGATTGTTATTTCTTTTTGGTGATTGCTCCTTTTAGTAATATATAGTGTCCTTCTTGGTCTCTCATAATAACTTTTGACAAAGTCTATTTTGTCTAATATTAGTAAAGCTACTCCAACTCTCTTTTGGTTACTATTTGCATGCATTATCTTTACCCATCCTTTCACTTTCAACCTTGTTCTGTCTTTTGGTCTAAGGTGATTCTCTTATAAACAGCATATAGTTGTATGATGCTTTTTTACCCATTCTGCCAATCTCTGTCTTTTGATTGAGGAGTTTAATCCATTAACATTCAGTGTTATTACTGTAAACGCAGTACTTAATTCAATGATTTTGCCTTTTGATTTTCATATGTCATATCTTTTTTTCATCTCTCTTTTCCTTTTTGGTAACCTCCTTTTATGTATAGTTGATCTTCCCTGATATATCTGACAGATCATTTTCACATTTCAGGTTTCTGTATATTTTTAAAGTACTCCCTTTGTGGTTACCCTGGTGTTTGTATTACACATTCTATGTCTATAACCTAATAATTTAAAAACATACAAGCCTAACTTCAATTGCAGGCATGTACTTTGCTCCCATATCCCTCAGTTTCTCCCCTTTTTGTTGTTTTGTTCCTCATTAGCTCTTGGGATTTTGTGTATCCATTATTAGGAAATGAAACTATTTCTTATTCAATTGTATTCTAACTCTTGTAGGAATTAAGGAGTAAAGTTATGTATTGATGGAACAGTACTATTGGGTTTTGATTTTCCCATGTAATTCCCTTTCTTGAAGACCTTCACTTCTTCACACTCTATGATTTTGATTGCCTTGTCTTCTTGTTTGATTGCTGAAACTTTCTTCTACCTTTTTAAAAATCTGCTATTGTATATCTCTAGTGTATTTTTAATCTCCACTATTGTGACTTTCATGTCCATAATTTCTACTATGTTTCTTTTTAACCTTTCTAATTCTTCTTTTTGCTCACACATTGTCTTCTTAAAATACTTTAGCTCTATATCCACGATTATTTTATTTCTATCCATATTTTCCTTCATCTCCTTGAATTAATTCAGGAGATTTGTTTGAACTTCTTTGATTAATTGTTTCAAAGTCTATCTCCTCTGAAGTTTTGATTTGTTCCCAAGACTGAGTCACACCTTCTTATCTCTTAGCATGGTTTGTGATTTTTTTGCTGATGGCCTGGCATCTGATTATTTTCATGTGCTAACTCTGAAGGTTAAATTCTCCCTCTTGCCTAGGATTTTATTGTAGTTTTCTATGTGTTAAGGCTCTTCTTTGATGCTGGGTCCAACTTATACTGGACCTTTAGAGTAGCCTGTCCTCAACTGTTCAGATTTTCTCAGGTCTTTTGCACCTGATTCTTGCCCTGGATATGCGGTATAACTTTTAAGATTGCCCTTTTAGGTGCAGTTGTTTCACCTCCAGGAGAAAGATCCATTCCTCTGTTCCTTCTCTGGGAATCCTGATCTGTTCTGGGGTTTTTTGTTCAGAATTTTCTCCCTAGCTCCTGTGATTTGGTTATTTTCCTCTCCCTCCATCACTGGCCCCTTTTTCATTACACATTCCCATTCTGGGACCGATCCTGCCTTACAGCAGTTCAGTTCCCACCCTTTTCTTTCCTTCCAGCTTCTCTGCCTCTGGTTACTTCTCTGATATGGGTACACTGCCCTTATAGAGCCAGATTGGCTCAATCTAAAAGGGTCCATTTTTTTTTTTCATTTAGGTTACCAGCAATCAGAGACTGGACTGAGTGTGTGCACCTCTTGCCAACAATTCTGCCACAGTCTCTTTTTTGTCCTGGGGGCTTCTTTGGATGCGCTAGTCAGTGGCTTGTGTGCTGCTCTGGGTCTCTGCAGACTTGGGTCCCTGTGCCTGGATATGCACGGGGTTCTAACTCGCTGCTGTCAGTGGCTCTATGGTCTGCATCTGTGGCAGGTGGGACCCAGCCATGCTCCCTCTGTGTGACTCTTAAGCTGTGTAGGACTGGGGGGGGGGGTGGCTCTGGATTGGCAGGTCCAGGACATAAATCTACCTGATTTTAGTGTTTTCTTTTCTTTTTCTTTTTCTTTTTCTTTGATTCAGCATTTGTGAAGTCCTTCTCCAGTCTCTACTATACTTTGGAGTTTCCAACACGTGGAATTTGTCCTTTTATTAGTTGATTCTCAGGGGATATTATTCCAGGAGATGTCTTATGTCACCATGTTGATGACATCCAAATTGGATATTTCATGACTCTTGGAGATGGTGAGGAATGCAGAGAACTCAAAAGGTCAATGGCACCTTTACCTATCTTTGTCTTTGTCTCCAGAGCTATCAGCAGTTGCCTTTAGGTCCCTTTGTGGTTGCCAAAACTGTAAAAAGAAAATTATTCCATGAAATCCTTGAAATTCAGGCTCACAGTGCATTGTTGAGCAATGGGGCAACATACCATTCAGAAAGTAGAAGGAAGCTCCCTGTTGTGTTTTTTTTTAAGAAAAAAAAAGAGTTTTTTATTCCCTAGATTAAAAACTTCAATTAAGTTTTCAAAGCAATTTGTTTTAAGTGCAGAAGAGCTGTATAAATGGAGAGATATTATAGATGTAGTCATACTTTAAAATTTTATTCTTGTAGTTTTTTTTTCCCCAGATTTACTAAGAGTGATTTACCTTCAGTTACAGAGGATAAATGATTTCTAGTGAAAAATATTATAATCCTGTTTCCCAATGCATTCCTCTCTTGCCAGCCCCCCTGCCCATATACCCTGGGGCAAGCTTATGTGAAATCTTTCCGTGGTTGGGTATGTTGGTCTTGATAATCCTGAACAAAATCCAGATCATAGAACGGCAAAAACTACTGAAGACTTAGCAGCTTCCAAAATGCTACTTTTATCAGATCATTGGAACACTCAAACTAAAAAGATTCACTCAGAGAAACAATTTCAGAAGAAAATTATTTGAAAAACACTTATGTTTGAAAAGGATTATGCCACCAAACTAAAGGACAAGAGGCTCCTTAAGATATTTCTAGCCAATAACCAAGATTTTCTGAGGGGCATTTTCAAAGCCCACAATTATTCTTTAGAACACATAGTGCAATTTCTAGACTTTGTTCTTTTTTTTTTAAAGATTTATTTTTTATTTATTACATATGCCCCCCCCTTTCTGCTTGCTCTTGCTGTGTGTCCATTCTTCTGTGTCTTTCTATGTCTGCTTCTTGTCTCTCCCCATCTTTGGGGTGATGCACCGAGTCGGCCCTCCCCAGCGGCGGCTCGCTCCATTCCTGGGTGGCTCCATTCCGCTTTCACAGGTGGCTCCGCTCCATGTTTTGCGGGCAGCAGTGCTCCATGTTTTTTTGCGGGCTGCAGCTCCGCTTTTCACGGGTGACTTTGCCGTGCCCGTGGGGGCTCCGCCCTGCCCGTGGGGGCTTTTTGCCTTGCCCACGGAGGCTCTGCCCCGCCCACGGTGGCTTGCCTTTCTCAAGGCCGTCTGCCCGCTCGGAGAGGTCCCCGGGAACCGAACCCGGGGCCTCCCATGTGGTATCCCAGCGCGCTCTTTATCCACTGAGCTATCTAGCCGGGCCCAGACTTTGTTCTTGAAGAAGCCCCTTTAAAAAGAATTGTAGTTCAAGAGTTTGTTCCCTAAAATGAGAATGTCATTTCTCATACTGTACAGAAGTCTAAAGAAAAAAAAGGCAAAGACATAGAAAGAGACCAAAGATGTAGCAAGTGAATTGTCTTTACAGGATTTACAGGGCCCTGCATTTGATGGCTATAGAGCAGGGGGTTACTGCGGCAACAGGAGAAACGATGATGTTACACCTTATCAAATGGGGGGAGGTGATGCCACATTTTATGCCCAGCAAGGTGGTCTCCCTAATGGGACAGAAGCCGGTCACCTTGCTGCCATTTTAGAGGCATGTGGATAAAGCTAGAGAACATCTAATGATAGCATTGCAGCAGAAAACCGAAGAATTGACGTAAAATGGCAGTAAGTTCTATCTCTCTGTGGTTAAAGAGAGAGGAAAGCACAGCCAGAGAGGAGTTATTCCCGTCAAATCAACCACCATTAAATATCTCACAATGCCAGCTTCAGACTCTCTGAAATTAAACGAGGCTCCTTGAAAGTCATGAGAATGCAAAAGAAACATCCTTGACTTAGACACGTGAAGAATGTAACAGAGAAACGAAGTGAGAACATATTTATATCCAGAAGACCCTCTTATGGCTTCATGTTAAATGATGACAAATTTCATTATTATTTTCCTTAAAATCGAACAAATGATTCTTATGGTCCAAATGATGAATCTGTTATTAATAAATGATTGAGTCAACTATATTGCTTCTCATTAAAATGCAATATTACAGCTACCAGTTGGAGAATATACTATAAAAATTTCAGACAATATGTCAGAAACAAAATATTTTATTTGTACTATAAATAAAAAGTAATTTTGTGTCAACTCTATACTTTTTATTGAAAACGTTCTATAACTTAGCTTTTGAAATTCCTAATGAGACCTTTTACAAAGTATGAACTTAATTTTATAAAATAAAAACTTAAAAAAAGGGTGTTTCATTGTATGCCAAACAGCTGTTCAGTTGTCCTTGAAGCCCAGTTTTCTCTGAAGGTCAATTGTCCTTTGTATGTCTGTCAATCTGACTTCCCTGAACTCTGCTAACTGGGAGCTTTCTTTTCACCAGGTCTTCCATTGCCACAGCTTTCCGGGCATGGAGTCCCTCTCTGTGGGCTGTGCTTCTCATAACCTCCTAGACTCAGGGAAGTGGAGGACTCATGGCCCCTCTCTCGCCCTGAAAACTGCACTGGCCAGCAGCTGAATTTGCAAGGGAATTCCCAAACCCAGTGGCTCGAACATAAATATTTTTGCATGAAGCTCTTTAGTTGTGCTCCTGTCCTCACAGTATCTCTGACTCAGAGTAGGTTCTCTGACCACAGTTCATACTCCAGAAGGAGTGCCACCTTGCTCTTTGCCTCTAACTAAAAGGAAGGGAAGTACCAATCTCCTTACCTTAGGCCAGGAAGTTTACCTGCTGGTCTAGTTCGCACTCCCGCTCCCCAGCTCTGGAAGGGGAGTCCCTTGAGGGCTCAGAACTTCGAGTCTCTGGCACGGTGCTGGTTCATCATGGGATTCAGTAAATGTTGCATGTGAAAAGCCTTGTGCTAAGTGTTTTGGAATGTCATGTAACCCTCTCCAAACCCTGTTGTTTCTTCCTGTGCACACCCAGGCTCCAGCCCATCCTCACCAAGTGCTCCTCCAGAGCCTCCCTGTGCAGTG
>PVKH010021845.1:0-14253 GCA_004027955.1 Chaetophractus vellerosus
TTCTGTGACCAGAAGAGGAGGATGAAGAAGAAACTGATTCATCAGCAGAAGAAACACTTGAAGAGGAAGAGGATTTTTTTCTTTTTTTTTTATTTAAAAAAATTTTTTTTAAAATTTATTACATTCCCCCCCGCCCCTCCTGCTTGCTCTTGCTGTGTGTCCATTCTTGTGTTCCTCTCTGTCCGCTTTGTCTCCCCCTATTGCGGCAACGCGCCGAGACTGGTCACCACGCAGGCGGCTTTGCCCCGCTTGTGGGCGGCTTCTGCTTCCATTCACAGCCAGCTCCGCTTCAGTTCGCAGTTGGCTGGCTACGCTCCATTCGCGGGCGACCTGCCCTGCCCGTGGCGGCTTTGCCCTGTCCATGGCAGCTTTTTGCCCTGCCCACGGCGGCTCTGTCCGCCCATGGCGGCTTGCCCTTCTCAAGGCGGTCTGCCCGCTAGGAGAGGTCCCCGGGAACGGAACCCGGGGCCTCCCATGTGGTATACCAGCGCCCTATCCACTGGGCTATAAAGCCGGCCCCTTTCTTTTCTTTTTTAACCTCTTCTAAGAGCTTATGCAATTTTTCTGCACTTGTTTCTATTTTCTTAGTTTTCTGCTTTTCTTCTTTTTCAGTGTTTTATCCTCTACATATATTTGTGAAGTTTCTGCAGTGCATCCTCTGCATTTTAAAGTCTCATCCAAAGCCAAAGCTTTTTCACAGTAACCTTCAGCAATTAAAAACTTTTCTTCTTCTTCTAACTGTCCTCCTCTTTCTACAAGTGTCTTGCAGAGGTATTTTCTTGCATTCCTGTGACTTGGACAGTTTTCCAATACAAGCTCATAATCTTCTATTGCTTTTTTCAGACTTCCTTTTGTTGCATATACTGCTCCACGAGCTACAAAAGCTCCCACATTTTGTTTGTCGATTTCCAGAGCCTTATTGTATTCATAATCAACTCCAATCTTCATATATTTTAAAGCCCAAGATGCAGACTGTTTCCTTCTTAGTGCAGAAGCAAGATCGTCTTCAGAGAAATTTTTCCTTTACAGGCCTCTCATTAAAGATGGTGGATTAGATTCATCTGTTCCTAGTTTTTCTAGAAGGAATTCAACTATTCCTGGGATTAACAAATCCCAAGGAACTCTGCATGATATTTTCATAGGACTTCAAAGGATTACTATTTAGTTCAACACTCCTCCTGTAGTACAAAGGAAGCTCTTCAGAATTCATTATACCTAACAATCCCAGATAGTTGTGTTGAAAGAGATGAGCTATATAGAGATACTTCAAGCTTTTCATGATATCTGTCAATATCCTTGATTGCAGCTCGGATGATGCCACCAATTTGGTAAAATGATAAAGGATCCCCATGGTTACTATGAGAAGGTACATCTCAATAGACAAAGAGCTGTGATTTCTAAATGGGATATATTTTTTATGATGCCACTGCCTAAACAGATCAATACCATAAAAAAAAAACAAATTCCCGAACGGAACTAATTTTTCCAATTACTGTATCACCATGCTCAATATTTCAGAAAAACAGTTCTCTCGGGTCCATACTAGGTATCTCTACGAACCACTATAAAGGTGGCATGACTGCATAATGATCTTCACTGTCTTCATTAACTTCAGAACCTGGAGGTACATCTGATTTCCAGGAAAATGCAAAATGCAGATCTGCTTTTTTGGAAGTGAATTTTTGTATCTCCATGTTGTCAACTCCCTTCTCTTTTCTGCCCTGTAGCTGCTATTGGGACAGTAGGCCCCGAAAAGGCTCAGGCACTGACCGTAGCAGGCTCTGGAAGGACAGATCGTCCTGCTGTTTGCTCCGGAGCGCAACGACAGCCCATGGCAATTCAGTGACTGCTGCAGAAGGTCTCCGTCCATGGCTAGAGTTTACTGTACTGAGAGCCGGTTGGTTGCTAACTCATCCCTTCCATGTCTACTACTTCAGCCCGTTGGCCCCAGAAGCTGGGGAAAGCAGCCCAGAGACCGCTGGAAGCACACATCACAGTCTTACATGATTGCCTCTGGGAAGTGCCCCTTCTTTTCTTGTAGTAACTTTATCTGGCTTTGGTATTAGGGTGAAGTTAGCCTCATAGAATGAAGGTAGTGTTCCCTCATCTTCAATTTTTTAGAAGAGTCTGAGTAGGACTGGTATTAATTCATATTGGAATGTTTGGCAGAATTCACCTGTGAAGCCATCTGGTCCTGGGCTTTTCTTTGTTGGGAGTATTTTCTTGTTTTGGAGGTACACAGGACTTTGTACATGGGAAGCAGGCACTCAAACCACTAAGCTACAGCCACTCCCCTGTTGGGAAGTTTTTGATGACTGATTCAATCCCTTTAATTATAATTGGTCTGTGAAGATAGACTATTTCTTCCAGAGTCAGTGTAAACTGTTCAAGTGTTTCTAGGAATTTGTCTAATTCATCTAGGTTGTCTAATTATTTGGCATACAGTTGTTCATAGTATCTTCTTATGATTCTTTTTATTTCTGTGCAGTCAGTAATGTCCCCCCTCTCGTTTCTGATTTTATTTATATCTTTTCTCTTTTTTTCTTTGTCAGTTTAGCTAAGTGGTTGTCAATATTATTGATCTTCTCAAAGAATGAACTTTTGGTTTTATGTTTCCTATTTTTTTATCCTCAATTTCATTTCTTTCTCTCTTTTCTGTCGGTCTGTCTTTCTTTTTTTTGTATCCAAAATGTTTATTGGGATGGTATCCCAACTCATCTTCCTTCAAGGTGCTTTTAGTGCTGCCTCCATCTGAAGGAGCATCCTTCTGTAAGCTCTGCTTTTCCTCCAGTAGGTTGGCAGAGGACAGTGGAACAACCAACACATAAAACTACTGTTTGTGCATGGCTAAAGACTGTGGTGATTTTATAGCATCCTGGGCATTTTACATCCATGAAGTAGGAATTGGGGCTCTGCACCAGGTACTTCTTGTGTTTCCTCTTTTCCTCTTCTGGAGAGGGATGGAGGAGATCCTTTGCAAGAGGCATGTTCTTGTGGGGAGGTTGTCACCACTGGAAAGGGAATTTCATTTATTTCTGCTCTAAATTTTATTTCTTTCCTTCTGCTTGTTTTGGGTTTAGTTTGTTGTTCTTTTTCTACTTCTTCCAGGTGTGCAGTTAGGTCTTTGATTTTAGCTCTTTCTTTTTTTTAAATATAAACAATTAGGGATATAAATTTCTCAGCACGGACTTCACTGCATCTCATAAGTTTGATATGTTGTGTTCTCATTTTTCATTTGTCTCAAGATATTTACTGATTTCCCTTGCAATTTCTTCTTTGATCCACTGATTGTTTAATAGTGTATTATTTAACTTCCATATATTTGTGGATTTTCCAGTTCTCTGCCTGTTTTTTGATTTCCAGCTTCATTCCATTTTGGTCAGAGAATATGCTCTGTATAATTTCAATTTTTTTGAAATTTATTGAAACTAGTTTTGTGACCCAACATTTGGGGTATTTTGGAGAATGATCCATGTGCACTTGAGGAAAATGTATACCCTGCTGTCTTGGGGTACAGTGTTCTGTATAACATCTGTATATGTCTGTTAGGTCTAGTTCATTTATCATATTATTCAAGTTTTCTGTTTCCTTATTAATCTTCTGTGTAGATATTCTATCTATTGATAAAAATGGTGTATTATCGTAGAGTTGTCTATTCCTCCCTTCAGTTTTGACAGTGTTTGCCTCATATATTTTGGGGTACCATGACTAGATGCATAAAGATTTAAGATTTTTTGGTGGATTATCCCTTTTATTAATATATAGTGCCCTTCTGTCTTTTTTTTAAGGTTTATTTTTATTTATTTATATATCCCCCCTTGCTGCTTACGCTTGCTGTGTTCATCTGCTTTGTGTCTTTCTGTGTCTGCTTGTCTCCCCCTACTGCAGCATCCTGCTGAGTCAGCTCACCGCGTGGAGGCTTGCCTGCTCACGGTGGCTTGCCTGCTCGCGGCGGCTTGCCTTCTCCAGGAGGCCCCGGGAACCAAACTTGGGGCCTCCCATGTGGTAAACCAAAGCCCTACCAACTGAGCCACAGCTGGTTTTCCCCTTCTGTCTTTTAAAACAGTTCTGATTTAAAGTTGATTTTGTCTGATATTAGTATAGCTACCCCAGCTCATTTCTGTTACTATTTGCAAGGAATCGTTTTTCTAACCTTTCACTTTCAACCTATTTGTGTCTTTGGCTCTAAGGGAGTCTCTTGTAAGCAACATATATTTGGATGGTGCTGTTTTATCCATTCCGCCAATCTGTGTCTTTTGATAGGGGAGTTTAATCCATTGATATTCATTAACATTATTAACATAAACATAATAGATTCTTATCCATTCTGTCAGCCTAGGTCTTTTAATTGGGAGTTAAATCTATTAACATTCAATATTATTACCACAAAGGCATTGCTTCAACCATTTAGCATTTGGCTTTCATATGTCATATCTTTGTCCATCTTTTTACTCTTTTGGTTACCCTTTCTGATAGTCTTCACTTCTACCCTCTCCTCCAAGCCTCTCTCTCTTTTCTTGTCTTTTCTGGCTGCAGAACTCCCTTTAGCGTTTGCTGCAGAGCTGGATTCATGTTTATGAACTCTCCTAATTTCTGTTTATCTGTAAATATTATAAACTCACTATCATATTTGAAGGACAGTTTTGCCAGATAAAGAATTCTTGGCTGGCAGTTTTCCCCTTGTAGTACCTTAATTATATCATATCACTGCCTTCTCGCTTTCATGGTTTCTGAAGAGAAATCCGCACTGTATTACTGGACATCCCTTGTATGTCATGTTTTGCTTCTCCCTTGTGGCTTGCAAAATTTTCTCTTTACGTTTGGCATTTGGCATTCTGAATATTATGTGTTTTGAAGTAGGTCTATTTGGATTTATTCTAATTGGAGTAAACCGTGCTTCCTGGACACATATATTCATGTTTTTCATGAGAGCTGGGAAATTTCCAGCCATTATTTCCTCAAATACTCTTTCTGCCCCTTTTCTGTTCTCTTCTCCTTCTGCAATTTCCATAGCATGTATGTTGGTGTGCTTAGTGCTGTCATTCAACTCCCTAAGCCCCTGCTCAATTTTTTCCATTCTTTTCTCTCTTTTCAATTTCAGCTGTGTCCTCTACAGTGCTGATTATTTCTTCCATGATTTCAAATTTGCTGTTTTGTGCCTCTATTGTTTTTCAGAAGTATCAGGGATTGAACATGGGACCTTGTATGTGCAAACATGTGCTCAACTACTAAGCTATACCCGCTCTGCTCTATTGTATTTTTAATCTCATTTATTGTGTCTTTCATTCCCATAAGCTCTGTTATTTTTCTATCCAAAATTTCAAATTTTTCTCTGTGCTCATCCAGTGTCTTCTTGTCTTTTATTTCCTTAGCTATGTTGTCCTCAACTCCATGATTTGATTTAGGAGGTCTGTATAAACTTCATTGATTAGTTGTTTCAACTCCTGTGTCTTGCCTGGAGCTTTGATTTGCTCCTTTGCCTGAGTTATATTTGCCGTTTTCTTAGTATGGCTTGTAATTTTTTGCTGATGTCTAGGCATTTGATTCTGATGCTGAGTTTACTCTGATGTTCAGTTTCTCTCTCTTGCCTAGGGATTTACTGTTAAGTAGCTGTGTGCTACCACTATTCTTTGATTCTTGGTTCAAACTGTTCTAGCTATTTATGATTGCCCCTGTTTAACTGCTCAAACCAGGGTGAAGGACCCAGTAATGTGTTGCAGGCCAGTTTCCAATGGGCCTTGGAGAGGGGGCAGTAAAGGCCCCCGAGTACCTTATTTACTTATTTATTTATCCCTTTCTGTGCAGTTTTCTGGTCTGCCAGCAGATGGCGCTCTTTGGAAGACCTCTCATCTCAGACTCCAGGTGCTAGGTGGGAATGCATTCAGTGTAACTCTGCAGTGGGTGGTTCAGAAGCAACGTCCTCAGGGTTGGCCAAGGCTCACAAACTTTCTCAGAAGTTGTTCTGCTCCCTTGGTGAGCCACACACTCCCTCCCCCTGCCTCTTCAGCAACCCAGGCCAGGACAGTAGGAAGTGTTTGAGAAGGCAAATTATCTTTAGTTTCCTGCTGGCTCTCAGTGCAAATAATGTCTTGGCCCCACCAGGCCTAGAAGTGTGGGACTCCTCTAATGCAACAGACCAAGTTTGGTGGCCAAAATTTGCTTTCCTCTCCCCTTTCTTGGGGAAGAGGATACCTGCAGCCCCCTCAGTCCACTGCCACTGCAGTCCACTGTCTGCTGTTTGCTCCAAGGGTAGGGGATGTACACCAGTTGCTGCTGTTGATGCTTTACTCGTGGGATCTTTCCAGCCAGCAGAAGAGAGAGGAGTCTCTCTTTCCTTCATCCCTCTCTCTTCTGGGTGTTGTTTCACCGTCCCATGATGTCCTGAGCCTCTGACCAGCCCTTCAGACTGTCTCCACCTATCCTCTAGCTATGTTTTCTGGGACAGAAGTGATCCCTCTGCCTCTAATCTTCTACTCAACATAACAGAATATTAATAATATTAATATTAATAATCCGTTAACATTATTACTGTAAAGGTAGGACTTACTTCAGCCATTTTGTCCTTTGGTTTTTATATATTATATGTTTTTTGGTCTCTCTTTTCCTTTACTGCAATCTCATTTTCTTATAGTTGATCTTTTGTGATGTATCTGGCTGATCCCTTCCTTATTTCTGTTTCTGCATATATATATATATATATATATTTTTTTTTTTTTAAGATTTATTTTTTATTTATTACATATCCCCCCCCTTTTTTGCTTGTTCTTGCTGTGTTCATTTTTGCATTCTTCTGTGCCTGCTTGTCTCCCCCGGCTGTGGCGACCCGCCGAGTCAGCACACCGTGCAGCGGCCTGCCTGCTCGGGGCGGCTTGCCCTGTTCACGGGGGCTTGCCCTGCCCGTGGCGGCTTGCCTTCTCAAGGTGGTCTGCCCACTCGAGGAGGCCCTGGGAACCGAACCCGGGGCCTCCTATGTGATAAACTGGCGCCCTACCAATTGGGCTACAGCCGGCCCCTGCATATATTTTTAAAATATCTTCTTTGTGGTTACCCTGGGGTTTATATTACACGACCTACATCTATAACCTACTAATTTGAAAAGATACCAACCTCACTTCAATAGCATACATGTTCTTTCCTCCCTTATCCCTCTGTTTCCCTTCTTTATGCTGTTTTTGTCCCACTTTACCTCTTTATAGTTCATGTCCATTATCAGGAAACATGGCTTTTTCTTGTTCAGTTATATTCTGACTCTTAAAGTAATTAAAGAGTAGAGTTATGTATTTAGGACACAGTACTATTGGGTTTTGCACTTACTCTTTTAGTTACCTTTACTAAAGATCTTTATTTCTTCACACTACTCCAAGCCACTTTCTCCTGTCTTTTCTTTTCCAGAACTCCCTTTAGTAATTCTTGTAGGGCAAGTCTCCTGTTGATGAACTATGTCAGTTTCTGTTTATCTGTGAATAATTTAAGCTCTCCATCATTTTTGAAGGATGATTTTGCCAGATAAAGAATTTTTAGCTGGCAGTTTTTCTCAGTACCTTTTTTCCCCCTAAAAAAAAAAATGATAGCATTTTTAAATATAATCAGAATTATAGTTAAATGTTTAAGGATAGGATTGGGGGGAGATAGCCTCTATAGTCTGTTCTTTCCTGGTATTTTAAGGACAGCATTACTACATATTTATTTATTTATTTTTAAAGATTTATTTTATTTATCCCTGCCCCCCTTGCCACTTGCGCTTGCTGTGTTCATTTGCTGAGTGTTTTTCTGTGTCTGCTTGTCTCCTTTGTTGCATCATCTTGCTGCACTAGCTCTCTCTGTGCCGTGTGGGCCGTCAGCTCTCTGTGCCGCGCGGGCCAGCTTGCCTTCACCAGGAAGCCCCAGGAATCGAACCTGGGGCCTCCCATACGGTAGATGGGAGCCCAATCACTTGAGCCACATCTGCTTCCCACTACATATTTATTGAGAAACGCTGTCAAATTATTCTGAACCTTTGCGGAAGCAAGGCTTTACTAGAAATTCATCTCTCTCAGTACCTTAAATGTATCATACCAATACCTTCTTGCCTCCATGGTTTCTTATGAGAAATCAGTACTTAGTCTTATTGAGGATCCCTTGAATGTGATGAATAGATTTTCATTTGCCTGCTTTCAGAATTCTCTTTATCTTTTGGCATTTGACATTCTGATTAGTATGTGTCGCAGAGGAGGTCTATTGTGATTTATTCTGTTTGGAGAATGTTGTGCTTCTTGGGCATGTATATTTATGTCTTTCATAAGAGTTGGGAAATTTTCGGCCATTATTTCCCTAAATATTCTTTCTGCCCCTTTTCCTTTCTCTTCTACTTCTGGGAAACATATAACATATATGTTTGTGCACTTCATGGTGTCAATCAAATCTCTGAGATACTGATCAATTTTTTCTATTCTTTGTTCTATCTGTTCTGATTGCATGAGTTTGATGGTAGTCTTCTATTTTGCTGGTTCTTTCTTCTGCTGTTCAAATCTGCTGCTATATGCCTCTAGTATATTTTTTATTCTCTATTATTGTGCCTTTCATACCCATAATTTGTTACCTTTCTTTTTACACTTTCAAACTCTTCCTTATGCTCACACATTGTTTTCTTAATATCCTTAACCTCTATATCTCTATTTTCCTTCATCTTCTTGAATTGATTTAGGAGATTGGTTTGAACTTCTCTGATCCAAATTCTTTGTCTCCTCTGAAGTTTTAATTTGTTTTCTTGAATAAGTCATAACTTCCTGTTTCTTAGTATGGCTTGTAATTTTTTGTTGATGTCTGGGAATGTGCTTATTTAAAAAATTTTTTTTAAATAATTTTATTATCCTATCCTGGGGAGCCAGATAGGATCAATCAAAAAAAGTCCATTTTGTGTTTAGGTGGTCCAACCAGCAGAAACTGGATTGAGTGTGTGTGCTTCTTGCTAATAGTTCTGCCATGGTGTCTCTCTCTCTCTCTCTCTCTCTCTCTCTCTCTCTCTCTCTCTCTCTCTCTTTTTCCCCATGAGGGTCCTTTTGTATGCAGCACACAGCATGACTCAGAGGCTTGTGCTCTGCCCTGGGTCTCTGCAGACTTAGGCACCTGTACCTGGATAGGCATGGAGTTATAACTCACTTCTGTGAGTGGCTCTATAGTGTACATCTGTGGCTAGAGAGACCCAGGCTGTGCTGCCTCTGCATGACTTCCAAGCTGTACAAGACCAAGAGCGGGGAAGGGTTATGAATTGGCAGGTCTGGGGTAGAAATTTTCTTCCTGTTCTTGGAGATATTTTTTCTTTCATTCAGCATTTGTGGAGTCCTTCTCCAGTCTCTATGGTCCTCCAGAGTTCTAAGCAAGTGGGGCTTGTCCTTTTATTAGCTGATTCTGAGGGGCAATTTTTCCAGGGCATGTCCTATATCACCACGCTGATGATGTCACTGTGTATTCTTTTTTTTAAAAAAATGGTATCATGCTGTATGTATGGCTATCTATTCAGTTTTTTTCATTTAAGATATGAATTTCTGTATCATTAAATATTTTTGAAAACATGAAAAAAAATGAACAAAGTGAGTCCGTCAACTTCAAGGAAAACAACAGTATTTGTGCCAATGATCAATGTGAGCTTTAGAGTTTTGGAAAACCTTATCTGCTGTCATGAACCTGGCAACTTCCCAATACTTAAAGCTATTTTTCTGAGATTGGTGGTAATTAATGAATGTGATTTTAAAATATTGTATAATAAAGCATGTCAACATTTGGAAGATCTGCATAACTCAATGAACCAGTATTTTCCAAATGACCAATGCATAGTTTTATAAAATTATGCATAAGTAAAAGATCCATACAAAATACAAGATAAAACCATATATACATATTTTTAAATGTAACAGGGGATGAAAAATTCATTGATATGGCTTTACATTCCACATTGCAACTAACCTTTAAGAAACTACCTCTTACCAAGTTTTGGTATAGAATCAAAAAAGAATATACACAATTTTCTGTAAAGGCTATTAAAATACTCTCCATTTTCAAACTACATATCTGTGTGTGACCAGATTTTCTTCATATACTTGAACCAAAACAACATATTACTATAGACTGCATGCAGAAGCAGATATGAGAATGTTATCTTCTATTAAGGAAGACATTAAAGAGATTTAAACAAATATAAAACAAATGCCAGTCTTTTGATTAAACTTATTTTGTTTTGGAAAATAATAATCATGTTTCATAATATATTAATATGCAATGGGTTTATTTTAATTTTAAAAAGAATATTTTTAAAATTTCTGCTATAATTTCTAATATAGCAAATACTGATGGATATAATTCATACAAACAAAAGCTCACTGAGGTCCTCAATAATTTTTAATGGTGTAAAGGAATCCTGGGTCCTAAGAGCTTGAAAACTACTTTTTTACATAGTAAGGAAAAAGGATGGACTAGAAGGAGCGGGTATCAGAGGCAGGGAAACCAGTTAGGATACAATAGCAATAGTCTAGGAAAGAGATGTTAAGGACCTAGATTTGGGCAATAAAGGTTGAAAGAAAAGGAGGTAAGATGGAGTAAGACAATTTTTGAGAGAAAATCAATACAATTTGGGGATCACCCTGAAGGAAGGGAAAATATAAGAGAAATAATATGAAACAAAGACAGGTTTCTAGCATGGGAACTGGATACCATTAACAAATCTTAAGATTATGGAGGAAGGCCTATTGGAAGAAAATGATCAGTTTCATTTTTGACAGAGTGAGTTCAAGGTGATTAGGGCCATCATAGGAGAAGATTTCTAGCAAACAGAAATGTGGGTCTAGAACTTAAAAAGAGAGCTTGGGGATAAAAAATGTAAATTGGTTCTCCTGGCATATTTGTGGTAGATGATATTATAGAATGAGACAAGTTACCCAAGGAGAGAATGTAAAAGAAAAAAAGGAACACTTTGACTCACTTTTGAAGTTCAATGACCATATCTAGGCCCTCGACATCTCTTTCCTAGACTACTACCATTGTATCCTAACTGGTTTCCCTGCCTCTATGAAACATTTTGTGACCCTCCCTCCAAGAATGGCTGACCACTCCCTCTTTTCTGTCACCATAGTATGTTATATATACTCTACAAAAGCAGCCAATCACAGTCTTTTGCAGTCATTTATTATATGTCTATATTCTCCATTAAGCTGGAATGACCTTATGGTACTCTTCATTCATAATGCTTTGGTATACTCAGTCTCACAATAGGGAATAAGATTATATAATCCATTATTCTTATTATTATTTATATTCTGGATTCTGAGCTTCTATGTCATATTTATCTTTATATGTCTTGTTTTTAGGAGCTCTGTAATTAAAACAAGAAAAGGGAGAAAGGACAAAGAGGAGAAAGAAAATTACCATTATTTCTCCCTGCACTCCTGAATGGCTGCCAACCCCATCCCCACACTTTCTGATCAACACCGACTCATGCTTCAGGACTTAGCTTAAATGGTACTTCCTCAGGGACTCTCCCTAATCACATCTGAAAAGTGCCAACCAACAATTGTACACAGGTAATATTTTTCTATTAAACTAACATTACTCTACTGTTTGGGCTTATTGAACAATGGAGACATTATGGTAATTTTAAGGAATTAACTACTATTACTGTATGATTATCTATCAAATGAAAGGAACAATAATCCAAAAACATAACTTCTATTTGGCTTTGAAAATTCTAGCATATTAAATAATGGTAACTTTACTTTGTATTACTGGATACATAAAGAGGAATGGTATACAATTCCAGTATGACAATGGAATATCTATACACGAATAACTGAAATTTTGATGCCTATATAACTATATTAAGATAATGCATTTTTCCTACTTTGCTCTCTTGGCAGAGATGGCTAATTATCTCTGTTCTCCCGTATGTCATTAATAGATCCCCTGATTATTAGCTAGGCATATCTATACCAGGAAAATGATGACATTTCTTAGCCTCCCTTACAGCTAGCTGTGGCCATTTGACAAAAGTCTGACCTTTAGGAAGTGGAAATAGTATATAAAATTTCTGGGATGTGTACTTGGCTACAATAGAGGTGAGGCCCTTCTCTTACCTTTTCTCCTCCCTACTGATTGGAATGTGTATATGAGGCTGAAGAAAAAAAAAGAAAAGCTGAAGCCAGAGCAACCATTTGGGCCACAAAGTAAAAAGTGCATTTGAAGATGGATGGATGGGGCCAGCTGGATAGCCCAGTGGATAGGGCGCCGGCATACCACATGGGAGGCCCCGGGTTTGGTTCCTGGGGACCTCTCCTAGCAGGCAGACCGCCTTGAGAATGGCAAGCCACCATGGGCGGGCCAGAGCCGTCGTGGGCAGGGCAAAAAGCTGCCACGGACAGGGCAAAAGCCGCCACGGGCAGGGCAGGTCGCCCGCGAATGGAGCGCAGCCAGCCACCCGCGAACTGAAGCAGAGCCGGCCCGTGAATGAAAGCAGAAGCCGCCCACAAGCAGGGAAAGCCACGCCTGCGCAGTGACCGGTCTCGGCGCGTTGCCGCAGCGGGGGGGAAGGGGAGATATGTAATAAAATAAATAAATCTTAAAACAAAACAAAACAAAACAAAAAAACAAAAAAAATCCAGTACAAATTCTTAAACAACAACAAAAAAAACCAGTACAAATTCTTAAAAAAAAAAAAAAGATGGATGGATAACAAAATAGAAGGGGCCAGGGTCTCTGATAGTCAATGAGCTCTCTATACCAGTAATGGATTACTTATATTTACATGAAATAGAAAAAAACCTTTTCTCTACTGTTTTGGGTTTTCTATCTCCTGCAGCCAAACTCAATATTAACAGCTCTGAAAAGACATTAGATAAATAGTCACCTGACAAATTCTGTCTGCTGGATTCACTTTCTCTGTTGCTGGAAGAAGTTGGCTCTGCAATGCTGCTCTCTGTTCCTCCCATCAGTGGTCGCAAATGGTTTACAGATACTTGCTCAATAAAAGATGTGCCATGCTTATGGAAGTACCACCATTCAAATATCTACAACAAACAGAAAACATCCTTCACTTAAAATAGAACTGATAACAATACAAACAGTGCACCCTAATGTAAACTATGAGCTACAGTTCATGTTATAATTATAATAATGTTGTTTCATCAATTGTAACCAAAGTACCACAGCAATACAAAATGTTAATAATAGGAAAAACTGTGTGTGTGAGTAGGGTATATGGGCACTCTGTATGTTCTGCATGATTTTTCTGTAAACCTACAACTTCTCTAATTAAAAAAAAATTTTTTTAAATAGAATTGATCAGTAGATATGAGCTCAAATTAAAACATTCTCCCCAGATGTTCCTGTTCAACAACTCTCCTTACAAAAAATTAAGCCAATCACAAGGTTCTCCAATAACACATGCTGAGCAAAAGTGCTTTGTCATGAACTTTAGACAAGCTTAGGTAAAACTAGAAGAAATGCATTTGTAAATGTTTAATATAAAAATAATTTAACTTCGTTATGTTGCATTATCATTTTATTCTATCTGGAACATAATTAAAACAATTTTGATAAGACTGGCACAGTGGATTAAGCACTAGAGGGGAGTCAGAATGCCCATACTTGATTCCCAAGTCAGCCATTTATTAGCTGCAAGCTTTGGGCAAGTCACTTAACCTCTCATAGTCTCAGTGTCCTCATCTATTAAATATGGTTAACAAGAATTATAAGAAAGTTCTTTTTGAACAATAAAGTACTATACCAATATCTGGCAGCATTACCAACATAGATTAAGAGTCAGGTTGATTCCCATATCGAACCATTTAAAAATCAGGATATTCACCTCTTTCTGTTTCCATGGTTTAGCACTGTTATAAAAAGAGGGACCAAAAGAAGCTCTCTGTGCTGAATTAGCAGACTGTTTTGTATTTGGACATCTCCAACCTTCCCAATTCCCTTTGCCGGGCTAACTCCTTTGAGTTTCAGCTTAGATGACACTTCCTCAGGGAACTTTTCCTGATTCCACAGAACAGAACAGGTAGCTATGTTATGCACTTCCATTGGATCTTTTTTTTTTTTTACAGCTTTATTGAGATATAATTCACATACCATACAATTTACCCATCTAAAGTATAAACTCAACTGTTTTTAGTATATTCACAGATATGTGCAACCATCACCAGTCAATTTTTAGAACATTTTCATCATCTCAACAAGAAAGATACCCATACTCTTTAGCTATTACTCTCCTAGTGTCCCCCCCCC
>PVKH010021846.1:0-14238 GCA_004027955.1 Chaetophractus vellerosus
TTATCTAAACTGCTGATGTAATAAGGCCCTGGTATATGAAATTCACTTAATAACTCACGCTTAGTTATTTATTGTGAACCTGGGTGCATTCTCCTCGATTCCATTTCCCAGCGAAATATAAGTGCAGCTTTCATCATGAGCGCCTGAATTTATGGCAAACAGACCAAGTGACATTAAGAAAGCCGCACAATCCCTTCATTCAGTCTTTAATAAGGAAGCCAAGGAAAAATTATCCTAGCTGGTTTGCGGGTGACAGCACAAGAACTTTCTGGAGTCAGAAAGTTAGCACCGCGCCTCCTTGTCAGCCCATTAAAAAGCAAAGCTGGCATGGCATGATATTAGAACCATGTGTGGGAAGGAATTTCTCCTCTGGTAAGACATTCCAAATACTGTCTCCGAGCCAAAGACTTTGGTGTTAGACTAATTTAAGCAGCATGTTGAAATCAGCGCTCAGGACTTTGATCATACGGAGATCGTTTGTTACAAATTGAACTAACCCAGTCTCTATTTCTGGCGGATCAGAACTCTGGATTTGTTGAATTAAATGCCTCATTTAGTGCCGTTTGCACATGAAAAGGAACGCTGCACTCAGGAATCTGATAGTGAATTTTTCACCTAACCAACAGGTCTACTTTTTTATTACTTTTAAACCTAATCCATACTCGGTCCACACTGCTTCTAATAACCCCAAGGCTGTTCAGAGTGAAGTTTTAAATCAACTCCCATGTTATTGGGAGCTGGGGGGTGGGGGTTGAGGGGTGGTGGCAGGGCAGTTGGGGTTGCTAAGCCATCCTTGAATTATCAAACCATGTAATAAAGAACATATTGGAATCCTGTATCAAAATAAAGGGAAAGAAAAAACGCAAAAAAAGAAAAAGGAATTAGTCCCCAGTTGTTATTTACTGTCTAAATAACCCAGTTTCCTTTCATGACAACTGCGGTCTAAAATAGCAAAATGGTTTTGCAGACCTATGATTTTTGTTCTGTTGTCTGTCTGGTCCGGTTGAAACTATGAGGGAGGGGGGGTTAAAAGGGCACAAAATAGACCATTTCCACATATGGCTACACTTTCTTTTCATTTTTGAAGTTATAATATCTTTAACTGTAGATAATGATATTATAAACTGTCATTTAGTGCATTTTAAGTATATTACATACATGAAACAAAGATCTAGAAGGAGCTGCAGCTGAAGTCTTAACAAAAACATTGTGACTCAAATCCGCCAAGCAGGAGACAGCTATTGAGTTTGCTAAGAATGCTGTGTAGCAGATAATCATAAACACAGATTGTGAGCTGACTCCTGCACGTAAACTGTTATCCCAGCCTAGACTGGGCAACGATGATTTAATAGTAATTAACTGTTAATTATTAACATTCAGGGTCAGCAAGCTACTTTGTGGTAACAGTTTTACTTTTACATTATTTGATTCACCCATGACTTTGTTTCCCATGATTTATCCTCTGGTGGGGTAGGGATGGGTGTTAGAGGGGCATCTCTGGTTCAGCTACTAAAACAGCTCTGACAACCCCCCAACTAGAAAACAAACAAACAAACAACAACAACAAAAAAAAAAAATGCCTATATTTAGGAAGATGAGTCTTTCCTAAGTCCTGTATGCAGTTAATTCACAAGTATCCTCACCTACCGGCTTAAAAGTCCTCTTGAACGAGGATTGCCTTAATTTAAAAGGAAAAAAAAATTAAAACAATTTTATATGTGCTTATTGTGTGCCAGAAAATCAACAGATGATTCCTTAGTTTTACTGGCATGAAGATGAGGTTGACTTCCCCCACCCCTTTGGAGAGAGAAAATTGTTGCGAAACAGATAACGATAATAAATGTTTTATTGGTGAAAAAGGAAAGATCAAATCTTTAATGAGATCAGGATGGGCTTAGAGATGAACTCCATCTGAACTCAAAAGGATTCATGGAACTTCAATTAAAACAATTTCAGAAGGGCAGCTGACAGCAAGGCTCTTGGAAGTATAATTAAAATTGAGCAACATTTTAGCACCACTTTTTCTGGCAGGAGCCTGAGACTATGGTAGCCCAGGGGAGCTAGGGAGATGGAGTCTGTGCAGAGGGGTGAGTGTTCTCGGCAATACAAGTAAGCGAACCCACGAATGCTGGAATCCCAGGTACCGGCGAACTGTACATACATTTTTTATCTGCTATTTTCACCACATGGTTGTAGAGATCTCGTTCCTAAGGCCAGGGACTAGCATTTTCAACCTGAAAGGTTTTCTGTTTGTTGGTTGGTTGGTTTTTCTGTGGTTTTTGTTTGCTTGTTTCTTTGTTTGTTTTAATGGCCTTTTGCCAAGTCACACACAAGGATTCCAGATAGAAGAGCATTAGAGAAACATAATGCTGTAATTAAAAGCATGGGACCTAGAGCCTGATTGCCTGGGTTCAAATCCTGCTTTATCATGTTCTAGCTGTGTGAGCTTGAGCCGGTAATTTAGCCTCTTTGAGCCTCATTTTCCCAGCTGTAAGGTAGGGATGGTGATAGCACCTAGCTCTGAGATCACCCAGAGGATTTAACGAGATATGCCACTCAAAGTGCAGAGCACAGTGCACGGCACCCAGTTTAGCACCCGAACATGTGGGCAAACATTGTTATTTATTAGGGTTGAAAATCAGGAAAATTAACTCTAGAAGTTCAGTCTGTCCCTCAACAGGCAACACCTTATACCAGGTATGGCACCAGCTCTGTGCAGACAAAACAGAGGGTCCACGTGGTGAAACGTGGTGCCTGTTAGCCAAGGTTGTGGAGCTTTGCACACCGAATATCTTGGTAGCTGGACCTAGAGCCAGTGCTCACCTCTAAAAGAAGCCAAGGTGAGTAGATATGCAGCTGAGCCCTGGAACCTTGCAGAAACTCTGGTCAGCCTTGTCAGTCAAGAGGAAATGAAGGCAAGAGAAGAGGAAAGAGGAGCTCCTAAAGGAGGGTAGGAGAAAGTACCTTTAGTCCATGGGCCTCTGCTCTGCTCCAGTGCCTTCGATCCCATGAAAGTTGTACCCCTGCAACAAACCATTTTCTGACCCGAGCCATTAAAAGAACACTCTCCACCACTCTGAACTGTTACACTAAATATCAGGGGGTGGTTTTCAGCCAAGACGAAGGAAGCCATGTTCACAGCTGCCCAGCTCCAATGGGGCACAGCGGGACCAGAGTTTGCACACGGCACCCATAGCATGCCTGCGACTCACCCATAACAAATCAATTCTCAGCCTTCTATGCTAACTGGCCAAACCCAACAGGTAGCACATGGCGTTTTCTCTGCCCAGGCTCTGACTAATAATGGGTAGAAACAGCAGCTCTGCAGGCACCACTCAGCTTCTGGAGAGAGACATCTCTCTGCTCAGCAACCTACAACTGAGCAAAAGGGGCTGACTCAGCATTTTCCCACAATTTTAAGGTCCCTGAGGTAGGAGCTGCACATTGGCTTTTGGGAACTAGGTCATATTTTTAAGTTAAGTCAACTTTCAAGTGGCATAGAGAATCTCAAAGTGTGAATAAAAATTATATAAGATTTGGATCACCTTCTGTGTTTTTTTTCAGATGTAGCAGCAGAATTACCTTCCAAATTAGATTGGACTCAGGTTATTACAATAACTTCCAATTACCTGAGTACAAAGAGATAGCCAGGAGGGGAGCAGAAACACTGGGATTCTTTTCTTTTCTTTTTTTTTTTAAACTCATTGCAGAGAAGTCACATGCAGATAACTGAATATTGACTATTTCCATCTCCAACTAATCCATTTCCTCTGATGTCTGGTATTTACTCCTACACTTCCCTGGTTTACAGTATAAAACGACACTCTTTTAATACTCCAAATCCATTAGACACTTTTCTTTTCCCTCATGAACAAAGGAGAAATGTTTTCGTGCAACTTTATGGAAGCCATCAATCTCTCCGAGAGGTTTGCCACGCTCAACAGAATCCACATTATAACTTATGCAAAAGAGAGTGCACGGGAGGCATGGGGTGGGGGGGTGGAATCCCAGTTTCTTGGAGCAGTAGCAATGCATTAAAGAAAACATGCATTTCTGCTGAAATTCATATTGGTAAATGGATTTCCCATCTGAAACATTGTTTTTCACTAAGAGAAGCTTTTAATCCCCTTAAGTTCCTTTCTAATCTGCCTTGGAAGTGCTTGTCTAAGGAATATAGCAGTGATGATATAACAGATTTAATTTATTAGAACGAGACAGCAGGCAGCCAGCAGAGCACACGAGCGTGCACGCCTGCTGGCTGAGTGAGGCTGTCACTCTCAGGTTGATGAGCCTCGTCCCATCTCCTCTGAGTCCAGCCCCACTGTCCTGCCCCATGCCCAAGTACAGATCTTAGCTCCCCCCGGGGTTCTCTCTGGAGCAAAAGCCGGAGTTTCATGGGGAAAAGCCTTTTATTCTTTGTGGCCTAGAGCCAGGGAGGAGCTGAGTAAGAAAGTCCCTCCAATAATCATCTCTGCCCCCTGCCTGTACCCATGACCCAACCCCCTGGAGAAGATGCAGTTGGGTAGAAGTACAGACTGCTGGACCTACAGGGGCTGATGCTCCAAAATTTGTCGAAGGGTCTCGGTTGGACCTTCCGCTACCTGGTCTGATGGGCTGCCTCTAGTAGCACATGGCCCACTGGTTCAAGAGTCAGAAGGACAGGAGATGCCAATGCCACCCATACCACACCTGATCCCACGCCCAACCAAGACATGGAGGAAAATAATACAAAATCCAGAGAGCCCTGCTCAACCCCAATTCCCCCTGCCCTTGCAAGGCACCAGGGAATTGATTCTCTTGGCTTGAACGGCTTCATTCCCCACCCCAGGCGGTTCAGTGTCCTGGTTGACTGGGGCAGCTCTGACATGGGGTGATGGAGCCTGAGTCCCAACCAGCATGACAGCCCCCAGGTACGACTACGTATGATTCCATTTCCTCTTCCTCTGAACACAACACCTTGCTCATTTGTTCGTTTATTTACTCAGCCATGCTTATTTAATGCTGTCATGAGCCAGCCTTTGACTCATGGGGATAGAACTCTAGTCTTCTAGCCCCATGAGGATGCAAATGATTTCAGCACAGAGCGTGAGCATTACTTTCTAAATTGGCCCCTCTGCTGTCACACACAGTATGACATGATAATGGCCAAGGGCACAGCCTCTGGAAGTTTCCAGAAAGGCCCAGGTTCAATTCCCAGCTTCAGTGCTTACAAGGTGGAGGACTTCAGGTAAGTAATTTAACCTCGCCGAGTTGCTGTTTTCTCACCTATAAAATGGCAACGCTGTAAATGGCATCATTTGGTAAAACACTTAGCAGAGTGCCAGGCATATATTAAGTGCAGAGTAAATAATAGCTACTATTACATAAACAGATTAATCTACAGTCATATTTACCACTCCTGTTCATTCATTAATTCCACCAACATTTATTGAGCACCTACTCTGTGCTGGCTCTGTCCCAGACACTCTATATTTGTGACGGGGGGTGATAGCAGCGAGATGGAGAGATGCCTAGCAAAATAATCCTTGATGGAAGCACAATTTTTTATTCGTTCTTTCATTTGCTTTTCACACACACACATGCACACAACCTCGGTAGATATTTAGGGCAGATGAAACCCCACCCATTTTACAGATAAGCAAACAGATCCAATTAGTTGAAGGGACTTTCTCATTATCAGATGAAGAATAAACGGCAAAGCAGGAAAAGAACCAGGCTGGTAAGATTTGAGAGAAGCCCCCAACCATGCTTTCCCTTGATTCGGACTTTCTAGAAAATAAGAATTCTGAACCTGGTCCACTGGGGATGCTGTTACATAAAACCTGCCTGTGTATGCCCCCCCAGGGACCCCAAAGTGCCTCATCCCGTGTGGCCAAGGGTAACTCAGGTAGGACGTCACATCCCACTCTCGGTGGGCCCTGAGGTCTGCTGTCTTTAGACAATGAGGGAGGCCAGGAAAGAATAGGAGGCTTGTGAACTGGACGCTTGTTAAAAGTACTTGCTCACAAGCTGTGCACAGGCCCACATGGTGCCCAAACCAGGGAACCTCGGCCTCAGCCAGGGTTGTTGCCCCATCCTGATAGGCATGAGCTGGAGAGTCTGCACCAAAGATGGATGGGGGTGCAAAACACACTCCTGACAGCACTCATCCTCACTACCCAGCAACACAGGCTGGTGTTGTGTCCACTTCTCCACACTTTTTATGGCCCCAAAGTGGGGGGAGAGAATTTCCATCATTTCACATATAAATAACTCCGTGCAGAGTGTCAAGATCAGACGCCTCAGAAGGAACCACTCCTTGCAACACAAAGCCTTCAGTCGGGCTGGATTTATTTCTCAGTTGCAGATCCCCCTGAGGTTAGGCCAGATCCAAAGGGCAGGAAACCTAGCCTGGTACTTCTCTCATGGCTCCCTGCTAGACTCCAGTGTAGCTCGGAGAGATGCCCATTTTGTGCTTTCTCCTTGCTCTACTGGATGACATTCTTCACTCTGCCCTCTCCTTGGCTGACAATCATGCCTATATCTGTACCCCATTGTCCTTCATCTTTCCAGATACAATGGTGGACAGATCCTTCCTCCCCACAGGAATCACCCTCCACTTGTGCCCTGGATCCTCTCTCCTTCTAAGACACTCTGCTCTTCCACCTTCCTTTCCCCTGGGTCATTCTCACCTTCAGCACACCCACTTGAACATCTCCCAACCCGGAAAACTAAGTCAAACCAAAACAAGCAAACCAAAACCTCCCTGGATCCCTCATCTTTCCCCAACTCTGTCCTGTTTTATTAGTTCTCATCTCGAGAAAAGACCTTGAAAATATCTCCAGATCCTGTCTCTACTTCTTCACCAATTCCAACTTGAGTTCCCCACACCACCACCGAATCCATTCTTGTCAAGTTGATCGCTGAGCTCCATATCGTTAAATCCAAAGAGCAGCTCTCTCCCTCTTACTTGACTTCTCAGTTGATCCCTCATTCCTTCTTGAGACACTCTTCTCTTGCTTCTACTTCTCTCTGGCTGCAGCAACTCTCGTCTCTCATTTGACTCTTCTTCTCCACCCGACCTCTAGATGTTAGATACCCCAAGGCTCACTTCTCAGCCCTCTTCTCTCTTGCTCTGTTTATTTTCTCTTGAGGTGAACTCTTTCATTCCCATGGTTTTAAAAATACCATCTATGTATGGCTGACTTTCAGAATTACAGCCCCAGGCCAGAAAGTTCCCCTGAACTCCAACTTGTATATCTGGATGCTTCCTTGACATCTCTACTTACACTTTGAATACACCTCTTAACTTGACATTTCCATGACTAGGCAGAACAAGAAATGCAACAGGATTTTTAGACATGTCAAAGATGGTCAACTTCTTTGAGCATTAGTAAAATGCAAATTAAAACAACAATGTGATATTTTTCAGCAATCTGTTTGGCAAAGAGAACTCCAAACATTCAATAGCACACTGTTGATAAGGATGTGAGGGAAAAGGTGCCTTTGTAAATTGGTAGAAAGTACAAATTGGTATAATCCCTTTGTAAGACAAACTGTCAACATCTATCTAAATTTTAAAAAATACATCCTCTTTGACCCTGCAATTCCACTTCTAAGAATTTATCTTATAGATATATTCAACTAATATATTAAATAATTGTATTTATATCAATTAATGCATACCCAACAGATAGTCACATATCTGCAAATGGAGGGTCAATGCATTCTTATTAATATTCAGCAGTAAGAGACTGGTTGTATAAGTGAAGGTATAATTCTACAGTGGAATGTCACATGGCTGTTAGAAGAATGGAAAAAATCCATACAAGCCAATACAGAAAAATCTCCAAGACGCTAAATGAAAAAACTTAACCTAAAAAATGAAGGTTGTTATATGTACAACATGTGATATATAATATGCTACTATTGGCAGGGGCCGGCCATATAGCCCAATGGGTAGGGCGCCAGTATACCACATGGGAGGCCCCGGGTTCAGTTCCCGGGGACCTCTCCTAGCAGGCAGACCACCTTGAGAAGGGCAAGCCACCATGGGTGGGCCAGAGCCACCGTGGGCAGGGCAAGAAACTGCCACGGACAGGGCAAAAGCCGCCACGGGCAGGGCAGGTCGCCCGCGAATGGAACGCAGCCAGCCACCCGTGAACTGAAGCAAGAGCCAGCCGTGAATGGAAGCAGAAGCCGCCCACAAGCGGGGAAAGCCGCGCCTGCACAGTGACCGGCCTCGGCGCGTCGCCGCAACGGGGGGGGAGGGGAGATATGTAATAAAGTAAAATAAATCTTTAAAAAAAAATGCTACTATTGGCATTAGAAGGGGGTGACAGAGACAGAGGTACACACATAATTTTTTAAATAAATGCAGAATATTACTGGAATATTACAGAAATGAGACATACAAAACCAGTAACAAGGGTTGCCTTTGGGGCAGTGGAACCAGGAGAGCAGTTTCTGGGGGATAAGGATACTTCTCTGTATACATTTTTGTACCATTTGAATTGTTTACCATGTTCATTTATTACATTTTCCAATTAAAAATAGTTATTTTTCACATCTTGGCTTCTTCTCATCCTTCGGCTCTCGGCTTAAATGCCACCTCTTCAGAAAGACTTTCCTGGGCCATTCTGTGTCAGTCTCCCCTATATTTTTCTATGCCACCACCAGAGCAGCTCCACCTTTAACTGCTTTAAATATTGGAGTTCCAACAGAGATTTAATTTTAAAAAAAGTTCGCTGCTCAAATGTCACCTCATCAAGAGGCTCCCCCGTGTATCCCACCTAAAATAACACCTTCACTGCTGTCACTCACTAGCCCTTTATCCTGCTGCTTTCTTGTAAGTGTGTTCGTCACTACCTGACACATCACATATATTTTTCTTTTGTTTATCGTTTACTTTCCCCCAGTAAGTTCCAGAAGACCAGGAACCATGCTCATTTTGTTCACCACATTATCTCCCAGGGCTAGAACAATGCTTGGTACGTAGCAGATGTCCAATAAGTATTTGTCAAATTAATGAATGGATCTACTGCTAAGAATGAATGAATGAATGAATGAATGAATGAATGAATAAGGCTAAAGACCACCAATCAAGAACAGAAAATATCTAAAGCCACAAGTTTAGTGCAGGGTTTAAAATCCACAGCTAGGCCATCTCAGCACTTCTGTTTAGTTTGTCTTGTTTGTAGTTTACACTCTTTCCCACACAATTCTGTAGATTATGGCAAGAGATATAATGGCCTGTATCTGTTGTTGCAGTGTCTTTCAGGGTGATTCCCAGGTTCCTAAAATGCCCCCATATTTCACCTGTTTTTCCCTCTCCCTGCCCTCAGAACCTCCAGTGACCACAGCCTCCACATCAATGATATAATTTCTTCCATTGGTAGAATCACAATAAGTCTATAGTAGAATACCAGTATGTTAATTTAGTCCATAGTTCATTCCCCAATCCTGAGGATTCTGGAATGGTGATGCCCACTCTACCTCTAATTGAGAGGGAGCTTTGATCCCATATGGCTGATGAATGAGACTTTCTTGCTTGAAATTGTAGACTTTGTTGGTTCCTTGGTATGGTGGTTGTCCATCATCTCCTCCTTGTTGGTTGTCCTGGGTGAGTCCAATGAACTGGAAAGTAGGTGTTGCAACTCAATTGAGATTCAGGGCCCAGCTGGCAAATGGGCAGCCCAAAGATTTAAGTCTCTTGGACGTACACTTACCAACTCTAGTACTAATTATAGGTTCAAATAGAAGGGACCGTAGAGCCATGTGTAGGGAAACCACAACTGAGCCCAGCTCTGTCACACTGGGGAGCATAAATTCCAAAATAGGGCACACTGGCAAGGCACCAGACTCCTGAGCTGTCTGCCCTGACTATAGTGTCTGGATGTCTCCAGAGCCCTTAGGAGTGAGGGGGAAATCTTTGGTTCTTTATATGATCCTGACCAAACTGAGGCCAAACTCTTCATGGGTCCCCTACAAGGCATCAGAGCAGACAACTGCCAAGGGAGTAAGTGAATGAAACATTAAATTACTTAAAACCCCAGTAATCTGGCTGAAGGCAGAAAAGCAATGAGTCAGCCAGTCACTGGGGCTCAGTGATGTAAGTGGATGGGCTTGGGCAGCTGGCACCCAGGGCATCAGCCTGGGAGCATGTGCCCACCAGACCTGCCTGATAAAGAAGCCCTAGGACCCTTTGCTGGCAGAGGGTTTGGGGCGATTCGATGGCCAAAGTCTCTTACTGACTTCAGAAAACTGTGTTCTCAGCCCCGGAGCTTCAGCACCAGCATCGATCCCCGCCGGAGCCTCCTGGAACCTCGGGAAACCTCATGTTTTCTAAATTGTACTTTTATGTGCAGCAAGCCCTTAGGCTACCTGGTTAAAAGTTTACATTAAAAAATCCTTCGTAATTGGTTTGTTTGAATGATGCCCTCTGCAGAGTCATCAAGGCTGTGTTCATTAGTAGCAGTTCACATAAAATCCAGGCAATAAAACGTCAGTCACTCCAGGGCTTCAGAAACTTCTCTGGGCTTCCTTGAGCCCAAGCAAACGCCAACAGGAATAAATCCAGGGCAAGAGGAGCTTTGTGCAGCATCTTCCAAGCCGGGGGTTCTCAACCTCAGAAGCACTGACGTATGGGGGCAGGATAATTCTTTGTTTGGGGGTCTGCCCCGTGCTTTGTAGGACCCTCAGAGGCATCGCTGGCCTCTGCCCACCAGATCCCAATAGCACTCCCCTATTTGTGACAACCAAAAGCGTCTCCAGACAATGCCGAATGCCTCTGGGGGGTGGGGGCCAAACTCACCCCGGGTTTTTCAGCTCTCTACCTGTGTAGCTGACTTTAGGGTGAGAAGCGCACCTTCCCCAATTGATAAAAGGAATTTCTTGAGGGGCTACTCTGGGCTAGGACTTAAACTAGGTGCTGGACATGATTAAGTAAATAAATAAAACAAGGGATACACAAGCAGCTCTCTTGAAAGAAGGGGGGACTAAACGCAGTTTCATTTTCAATAAACCCCCTTACTTCTGTCTCAAATGCCAGCTTTTCCGACAAGAGGCAAGGGCAGGGTGACGTCAGACTGTTTCATTAGGAGGGAATGGGTCGGTGAGCACAGGGGAAACTCCTCCAAAGGAAGGCCTCGGAAATACCTGTTTTTAAGCTCCTCATGTAAATGGATGTCGCCAGCCTTGAAAAGAGCACAATGGGTGTACGGCAGTGAATCATCTAAGTTAATTACAGGAGATCGCCGCGGAGCTGTGCAAAGCCCGGCCGAGCTTAGCTTGCAACACCAGGCAGCCACCACAGCAGCCAATGATGATGTTCACCTTAATAATTGGCACCGACACAGCTACAAAGCGCTCCCTGCTCCAGGCCTGTGCCAGGAAAAATAGAGACGCAGTCAAGAAAAACACAGCAGCATTTATCACACCCTCTAGTGAGAGGCAGCCACCCTTTCCCCCAGTGTGGCCTTTGAGACTGACTGGTGGGTGCAGTGGGGCATTGCTGGGACTGGTAGCTGGATTGGGGCTGGGGGGTGGGGTGAGGAGGAGAGAAGTGGCATGTGGAACGGGGAAGTTGGAGTGGGGGACTAAGAGGGAGGGATAGACTTAGGTGCAGGGATACGTAGTTTCATTGCATTAAGGGTTTATTTGAGTGACAGCAAAACGCCCCAAGAACTAGGCTCAGATGAAGACAAGGTCTTTGCTGAGAGTGACATGAGCAACATCTGTAGACCATGGGGATGCAGGGCTCTCTCTGGAGTAGCCAAGGGACGGTCATTGTGCAATGGGGTAGGAAAGTTTGGGAACCACCCAATGCTCCCGGCAAGGTTGTCTGGAAGGAATTTCAAGCAGACAGGCCTGGGAGGTGATTGAAATGTAGCAAATGGAGAAGTAGGAAGGGGAATGTCAGCTTAGAGGTATATTTCCCAAAACAGTGCATGGTTATGCCAGGTTTTGGATATGAGATGGTTTGGGGTAATTCAGGGACTTCGCTTTCCCTAATATTGAGTCACATGGGGAGAGAGCCTTTCCATTCCAAGTCTCTTTTAGTGGTTCTGATGAGAACAAGGAAAAAGTCTTGTCTCATCTAGGAAGCCTTTAACACCTCTTCAACATGTGGTCAGCTCCCTTTTTAACAAAGAGAAAGCAGATCTCTGGCTTAAGCCTTGGGCAAATAAGAATATCTGGCCAGTGTTTAATAATCTTGGTTTTAATTTTGATTTTTAAGTCAAGTTAATGAAGGTAAAATTTATAGACAGTGAAATTCACTCCTTTTAGTGTACAGTTCTGGGAGTTTTGACAAACACGTACAGTTGTATAACCACCATCACATCAAGATAGAGAAGATTTCCATCACCCACAAAGCTCCCTCGTGACCTTGTGGTCAGCCCTTTCCTCACCCCCAGAATCTGGCAACCAATGATCTGTTTTCTGTCCCTATACTTTTGTCTTTTTCAGTGTCTCATAGAAATGGAATCTCAGCACGAAGCCTTTTTTTGGTATTTATTTTATTGTATTTGTTTTTAGCATCAATTTATGAGGTAGGGTACTGATTTTCTATTTAAGGTGGTTCTATAAAATTTCTTTTTAAGTAAATTGATGTTTTAACAAGGGATTTGGTTTATAGATAAATATTAAGTAACTAATTGTGTAGGTGTTAGCAGATATGACAAAAATCAGGAGGATCAGATGGGAATAGGCAAGACTGTAAAGGCTCTGAGAATTCATCCTACTTTCAAGTTAACGAATAAGCTTGCCAGTTTCGTGGGTGCCGCAGAAGACACCAGATTCTTGGGTCAGGGACAAAGAACTTTATTACTCATGGCACAGAATGAGTGTCAGCATATCTGTGTCCGTCATCCTTAATCTGCAGCAATGACACACATAGGCTAAATGGATACCTGCACACACAGAGGGCTGCAATATGGAGAGAGACCCCAAGTTTGGGGAACCAGAAGCTTTTATAACAGGCATTAAGCCTGCCTGTCCTTTGCTCTAGAGGGGACACCAACTCTATCTTCCAAGGCTGTTTGCTGTACACACATCTTTGCAAAGATCAAAAGGGCCTATCAGTGCTTCTCTCACAAGACAAGCAGAAATGTGAAAGACCCAGGGAGAATTATCTCCCAACACTAGACTAGAGTCTGGGCCTCACTGGCTTAGATGGCAGAAAAAGCAAACTTAGGCAGTCATGGGGCTCAGAGGAGAAAACTTTGTGGCCAGGCAGACTTGAACATCCCATTTCCCTTTGGAAAGCGCTCTCTGGAATGGTGGAAGGCCTCCAATCAGCTGACACTAATGGAAGAATTCCGTCTCCCATAAGTACTTCCTCAGGGAGAGGTACACTGATTTGCCCACGTGACCATGCCATGGTATTTCGATTGCCATTTAGCTAGTATGCATTCAGATTTATACATCAGAACTTGCCGGTTAATGTGAATCTGTTTCACCCTCTCTATACCCATAAAATCAAGCTTCTAATCCTCAAAGGTTGAGAACCAGATCCTTACATTCACTATGATGAATTTAACAATAACCAATTGTCTCCAGAATGTACTAAATGTTCTGACCTCCTTATATTCGTAATCTCATTTAATTCTTCAACCAGCAGCAGTATAGTTGGCAGGTACATCTATGAGTCTCATTTTCCTTAAGGAGCATAAAGCACAGAGAGATTAAATCACTCATCCAAGGTTCCACAGGTGAATGTGGTATAGCTGGAAGGTGAGCCTGGTCTGGCAGAGGCCAGAATCAGTCATCTAACCACCAGTCAGCATTGCCACGCCAGGGAAGTCCTGCTTTGGAAGGCTTGGCTAGTCAGTCTTCCCCTTTGCCCCCCTCTGCCTCACCCTCTGTTCTGAGAGTGCCTTAAACTGTGGCAGGGCAATTAAGCCAAATCCCCGTGGGAAGGTGCCCTGATCACGTACCTTGGGGAGGCTACCTACACAGGATGTGCAAGACCGGAGCTTCACCCTCAGCCCCTGATGGTCGGACTCCCTGGAGATGCAGGTATCTCCTGTTCCTGGGGCCCTTTTCCTCATCTACACTCCATCTAAGATTCTCCAGAAGGTTTTCATGAAGCAAAGGGTCCAGTTCCAGCTACTTTTGTTGCATAAGCTATTACCCCCATAATCCTCAGCTGCTTAAAACCATCATTTTTGGGAGCAGGTGCAGCTCAGTGGTTTGAGCAGCTGCTTCCCATGTACAAGGTCCCAAGTTCAATGGTATCTCCTAAAATAAAATAAAATA
>PVKH010021847.1:0-14236 GCA_004027955.1 Chaetophractus vellerosus
AAGAGCAAGCAGAAGGGGGGGGGTATGTAACCAAAAAATAAATAAATAAATAAATAAAAGCCAGGACCATAAAAAAATAAATAAATAAATAAATAAAGCTTCAAAAAAAAAGAATTCTCTAAGATAATATATATTTTCTCTACCATGCTCCTCACTGCCTTCTGAGTCTTCAGTAACAGAGTGCTTAATATCCATATTCTACTAATAGTCTGTGCAAGATAATCTAGGCTTTTGCTATCATTCTCCTCAAAATTCTTCTAGTCACTATCCATTACCCAATTCTAAAGCCACTTTCACATTTTATCAATTTCTTACAACAGTACCACACTTCCAGGTACCAAAATCTGTTTGTTTCCTGTTGCTGCTATAGCAAATTACCACAAATTTAGTGGCTTAAAATAAAACAAATTGATTATTTTACAGTTCTGGAGGTTAGAAGTCCATAATCAGTCATAAAGTCAGGGTGACAGAGATGGTTCCTTCTGCTCTTTGTGTCTTCCAGCTTCCAGAGACTGATGGCATTCCTGTCTTTGGCTTCATCACTCCACTCTCTACTTCTGTCAGCTTACTACCTTTTCTCTCTGCATCTGATCCTCCTGCCTTTCTCTTATAAATATCCTTGTGTTTTCATTGGTCCCACACAGACAATCCAGGGTAATCTCCATTAAAGACAAATGATAATGGATTTAATCACATTTACAGAAACCTTTACAACACATATATTAGTGTTTGATTGAATAACTGGTGACTATAACTTAGAAAATTTGATAAATAAAACTGACCATCACACTTTGATAAAAATTTTAAAAACTAAATTTAAAAAGAATTAGAATTAGTTGTAATAGCAGAATGGTAATAAATTAAATAAAATTTCATTAATTTGCTCAACTCATCATGCATTTTATGTTAATTCATGATAAAAAGAATAATTTAATAAACAATTCAATCAAGAAAAGATGTGATACAAAGCAAACTCTGTGCCTATAAAGTATTTTTAGCTAAATTATATAATTTCAAATTAAACCACGTTTATTTCATGCTATTATTAGTATGCTTAAAGTTACCAAATAGTCTAAATTATGACATGTTATAATGGAGTATAATTTCATTAACTGAAAAAACTTATTTAAAAATTAGATAAACACAAGGCCAGTTATCAGTTCTGATTGTAGATTGTCACCTCAATGTCATAATTACTCTAATCTAAGTTGGTCCTATCAATTTAAAAAAAACATACATAGAAGCAGATCTGCTTTTTCAGCCAAATTGTGAGAAATACCACTAGGAAATGTAGAATGAATATAGTAAATTTAAATAACTTTTGATGAGAAAACCACATTAACCATTAAATTAAGACCATGTTTTCACAGTAACAACAGTCAGTGTTTTGTGGGAACACTTCTGGGTGGGAGTTACCTCGGAGTTCACAATTTTGAATTTTTTTTCAATCTACAATAGCTAATTTATGCCAGATAAAGGTGTAGGAGTATAATTTACTTCCCACAGCAGTTAATTATATCATAATTAAGTCTGAGTCAAAATAAAATAAGAATACAATGGGTATTTCTCCAGCTATTAGAAGGAAAAACACCTGAAATCCACTGGCTTGAAAAGCATGTGTTTTAAAAGCTGAAGGCATTTCTTGGATGATCCTGCTCTTAATATCAGGCTGTTTATTCATAAATGTTACTTTTAAGCCCTGTGCTTAATAATACTTCAAAAATTAATATCCTTTATTATTTATTGCTTTTCAACAACCACCCCCTACATATGATCACATAAAGGTAGGCATTTTGATATTTCTCCTCACAAAATAAGTTTTCTGTTTGCATCACATTGCTGGTTTTTTAAAATTAGATAGATGTTATTTTGGATTCAGGAAAGGCAAAGAAATTTAGTCTTGTGTCTATGAGATTTGAAAGTTTAAAACATAGATTCAGAGTTCTGGGAAGATGGCATCAAAGTAAGTAGCCAGGCTCAACTCTCTCAGAAAAAAAAATGGAGAAAGGGCCAAAAGCTATTTGAGAGACATGCTTTGGGGGTCAGCAGACAAGGACAGTACTGCACAACTCCCAGAAGGGCAGGGGACAGAGAGACAAAGAACCCAAAACAACAAAACTGAGTTACTAAACCCCAAAGGTAACCAAGAAGGCCTCCCATCCCCCACCCTCAAGACATTAAGCCTGGACAAAACCCCTGGCTCACTTCAGCCCACTGGAAGGGAAACAGATGTCTTCCTCCTGTCAAATGTTACAAGGTAAGAGGAAAGGTGAGTCAGAGGGCTTCTCTTCAGTGAATCCATCCAGCAAACACCACTTTGACCCTTGGCTCGGGCCAGACCAGTATCACTTGAAAGCAGAGATTTAAGGAAACACATCCGTGGAAAAGTTTACTGATATGCTGGCACCATTTTCTGGCAGGTCAGGAAATTGCATGGAGAAAAACCGCTTCTAGGTCTCTCTTAAGCCCCCTGGGAGAAAATCTGTGCCCCATTCATGAGTTCTTGGCCCAATTTTGATAATTTAAGCTAGGCAACTTTAAAGACTTAAAATAAGTTGAATCAAAAATCAAGGAAGAGCTATGAAAAAACAAAAACAAAAACAAAAACACTAGGCATGAGAGAGAAATTGACCATCAGAGTAAATTCACCAACATATTCAGATGTCTAGACATCAGCAAAAAATTACAAGCCCTATTATGAAACAGGAAGAGATGGCCCAGGCAAAGAAACAAACCAAATATTCTGAAGAGATACAGGATTTAAGACAACTAATTAATGATAACCACACAAATCTACTAAATCAATTCAAAGAATTAAAGGAAAATATGACTAAAGAGATAAAAGATATTAAGAAGACACTGGTTGAGCAAAAAGAACAATTTGAAATCCTGCAAAGAAAAGTAACAGAGATTATGGAATGAAAGACAAAATGGATGAGATTAAAATGGAATTGGAATAATGAAAGTACTCTAAGAATGATTAAAGTGATGAATGCACAAATATGTGAATACACCAAATACCACTAATTGTACACATTGGGTAGATTTATGCTTTATTAATATGTATCAATAAAATTAATTTGTTAAAAATTTTTTTTTTAATTTCAGGGCTAAAGGGCAAAGTGGAGAATCAGAAATATTTGATCGAGATGAATAAGCTGAGTCTTAAAAGTGCTCAGGAAAAACAACATACATATTTACAGTGCTTTCATAGAAATGAAAATATCAAATGGCTAGTGGCTAAAGAGTGGGATAGCTAGGCCACATTTGGAAGCTGGGCTTGTAGGGGAGGGAATAGGCACTAACACTGGGAAAAAAGCTCTGAAACAGAAAGTGTGAATGCTGCTAACCTGTTCAGCAACAGCATTTTTGATAGCCATTCCATACTCTGAAGTGTTTGGAAATTAAACCCTACCAGATTTTTCCAAGTGAGGTCCTGCTCTATCAGATGGGCTGATTTCTATCGTAATAGCCCAGACATGCAAAGAACTCCAATCTACTAGTTTGGTTTAACACTGAAATATCCTTCTCTGATTCTGGATGCATTCCAACAATCCAGCACCTGTCCCAATGAGGGCTTTGCTCACATGCTATCCATCAGTTAGCCAGTAGATATGCAATGGGGAAGAAAGTCTCCTGAATATACATCTTTCTCCTAGAAGTTGTACATTTTATATACCTCCCTGGGAGAGATCTCATAAAGTTGTGTCTCTTTATTCTAATCCTGAAGTAGAATGATAGGGTTGCTTCCAATCAAGAATAAGATTATCTTTAAAAACAGCTGAATGAATTCCAAGTTATAACCTCATTATAAAAGCTAATTTCTAAGCATAATTGATATAAAAGCTATAGCTAAATATCTATGGCCATGGGGAAATATTCATAGTTGATGGTTATATTGCTAAGTGAGAAGAAGAGCCTACACATAATATGATAACAATATCTTGGGGGAAAATGTACATATAATTTGTATATATGTTATACTGGGATGACTTATCAAAATGTCATGATGTTTAGGCTACAGCAATAAAGGTAATTTTTCTTCATGAAAAAAAAATACATTAGAGGCACATAAGTGCAGATTTGAATTGCTTGAAGACAAAAGTAGTCATTTTGAAGACAGAGCATCCGAACTGGAAAAGAAAGGAAATCAGAAAGAGAAAAGAATGGAAAGAATGGAACAGGGTCTCAGGGAATTGAATGACAACATGAAATGCACAAATATACATATTATTGGTGTACCAGAAGACAAATAGAATGGAAAAGGCACCAATAGAATATTTGAGGAAATAATGAACAGAAACTTCCCAAACCTTATGAAAGTCATAAATATCAATATCCAAAAAGGACAATGAACCCCAAACAGGATAAATACACATAGACCTACTCTGAGACACCAATTATTTAGAATGACAAATATCACAGATTACAGAGAGGATTCTGAAAACAGCAAGAGAAAAGCAAATCATCACATACAAGGGAACCTCAATAAGATTAAGTGCCGACATATCATCAAAAAACCTGGGAGGCGAGAAAAAAGTGGTATGATGTGTTTAAGGTACTGAAAGAGAAAAACTGCCAGCCAAGAATTCTGTATCTGGCAAAACTGTCCTTCAAAAATGAGGGTGAGACAACCAACAAGATGGCGGCAGTACAGAAAGAAGCTCATAGAACCAGGTGGTGATCACCCAGAGCTATCTAGAGCACTTGTGTGGGGGATCCAGGAGACCAGAATTGCGTCCTGCAACATCCTTGAAAGATGGGAAAGAGGAGACTGCCCATCTGCAGAGAAGATTCATAAGTAGAGCACTCCAAGCCACAGAGGCCAGTGCCCGTCCTCCACTGGAGGCATAAGCCACCTTGGGATCTATTCCACAGCTGGAATTGGAAGCTCCACTTCCCAAAAATGGGGGAGGAAGAGACTTTTGGGCACCAAATTCAGTAGTAAAGTCGGCAGACTAAAGGATAATCCTAAAAACAGCTGAAGTTTGAACCTGTTCAAGTCAGAAAGAGGCAGTAGCCACCATCTTAACTCTGCACCTGACATGAGGGGAAGCAGGGCTGACTGAAAATCACAGTGCTGGTAGGGACCTGCTTCTTTCCATCTAGATCAGATTGCTGCTCTAGCCTAAGCCCCAGCCCCGCCTTGGGCAGGGAGGAAGATGGGGGGAGCTGTGCCAGCCTCTCTGGGAAATTACAGGTCATGCCACGGAGTATGGTGATCATCCTACTTTGGCAGCTCAAGCCATGCCAGGAGCTATTCTGTGGCAGTAATTGGAAGCTCCATTTCCCAAAAACAGGGGAGGAAGAGATGGTTAGCCAACAATTTCTGCTACAGATTAGTAAATTCGGCTCAGGAAAAACAACATACATATTTCTACAGTGCTTTCATAGGAATGAAAATATCAAAAGTATAACCCTAAAAACAGCTAAAGTTTGAGCCTGTCCAAGTCAGGAAGCTGGTAGCCACCATTTTGACTCCACCCCCAGCATGAAGGGAAGCCGGACTGACTGAAAATCACAGTGATGGTAGAGACTGGATTCTTTCACACAGATTGGTCTGCAGTCCTAGCCTAGCCTAGCCTTCAGCCCCGCCTCTAGTACAGTAGGAGCTGGTGGGCCCTGCACCTTCCTATCCAGGTAACTTCAGGTATATTTAGCTGGCACAGACTGAATAATCAGAAGTCTACCAGGGCAACTGCAGTCCTCTTGGACCTGCACTGCATAGATTGTTGCCCATACCTGCAGCTCCATCCCTGCTCCAAGCAGGGGAGAAAGGGGCATGAAGCTTCATTAGTCTTTCTGGGCAACTACAGTCTAGGCCTGCATAAGTTGGATTGTTCCACACAGCTGTGGCTCTGTCCCTACTGTTGGCAAAGGAGAAACTTAGGAGAAATTTCATTTGTCCTTGGGGCAATGAGGGAAGCTTGAGCTTCCAAAGCTTACAGCACCAACTACATCCTTGGCTCCTACTACACAACCAGCAAGGGAGAATGGGCAGGAAGCCCTAAACTAAAGAGAAAAATTGTACCCAGATTAAATACTCTAGTAAGCGAGATGCCAAGACACCAACAAAAGATTACAATGCACACCAAGAAACAGGAAGACATGGCCCAGTTAAAGGAACAAGATAAGCCTCCAGATGACATAAGGAGATGAAACAATCAATCACAGATGTTCAAACAAATCTCCTTAAAATTCAGTGATATGACTAAAGAAATTAAGGATATTAAGAAGACATTGGATGAGCACAAATAAGAATTTGAAAGCAGACATAGAAAAATAGCGGATCTTATGGGAATGAAAGGTGCAATAAATGAAATTTAAAATACACTGGAATCATGTAATAGCAGATTTGAGGAGAGAGAAGAAAGGATTGGTGACCTTGAAGAAATGGCCTCTGAAAGTGAACATACTAAAGAACAGATGAAGAAAAGATTGGAAAAACTTGAACAAGGTCTCACGGAACTAAAGGACAGCAAGAGACATGCAACCATACATTTCATGGGTGTCCCAGAAAGAGAAGAGAAGGGAAAAGGGGCAGAAGGAATATTTGAAGAAATAATGGTAGAAAATTTCCCAACTCTATGGAAGGATATAGATATCCATGTCCAAGTAGCACAACATACTCCCAACAAAAAAAAAATCTGAATAGACCAACTCCAAGACACATACTAATCAGAATGTCAAATGCCAAAAACAAAAAGAGAATTCTGAGAGCAGCAAAAGAAAAGCAATGCATAACATATAAGAGATACCCAATAAGATTAAGTGCTGATTTCTCACCAGAAACCATGGAGGCAAGAAGACAGTGGTCTGATATATTTAAGATATTGCAAAAGAAAAACTTCTAGCCAAGAATGTTATATCTGGCAAGATTGTTTTTCAAAATTGAGAGTGAGTTTAGAATATTTACAGATAAACAGAAACTGAGAGAGTTTGTAACCAAGAGACCTGCTTTGCAGGAAATACTAAAGGGTGTGCTACAACCTGAAAAAAAAAAAAGACAGGAGACAGAGGCCTGAAAGAGAATCTAGAAATGAAGATTATATCAATAAAAGTAACTAAAATTGTCAAAAGAGTGGTGAAAAAAAAATATGACAGATAAAACCCCAATATTCAGGAAAAAATCTTAACCAATGATGTAAAGCACATGTATTCAGAAAACTACAACTCATTGTTAAAAGAAATTAAAGAAAGACCTAAATAATTGGAAGAACATTCTATGCTCACGAATTGGAAGACAAAATATTATTAAGATGTCAATTCTACTCAAATTGATGTACAGATTCAATGCAATCTCTTAAAATTGCACCACTATTTCTTAAATAAATGGAAAACATGACTATCAAATTTATTTGGAAGGATAAGGGGTCCTCAATAGCTATAAACATCTTAAAAAGAAAATGCAAAGTCAGAAGATTCTCATCTCCAAACTTAGATTTGTATTACCTAGCTACAGTGATTAAAAAACTGCATGATACTGGCATAAAGAGAGACACATAGACCAATGGGACCAAATTGATGGTTAAAAAACAGACCCTCATATCTATGGTCAAGTGATTTTTGACAAGCCTGTCAAACCCACCCAGCTCAGTAAGAACAGTCCATTCAACAAATGGTGCTGAAAAAACTGGATATCCACAGCAAAAGAAGGAAAGAGGACCCTTATCTCACACCTTATACAAAAATTAAATCAAAATGAATGAAAAACCTAGATATAAAACAAGAACCATAAAGCTTCTAGAAGAAAACGTAGGAAAGTATCTTCAAGACCTGGTGGTAGGTGTTGGATTCTTAAAGGAGATAAGAGGAAGACTGGTATTTAATGTATGTAGAAGTTTAATTAGCTTTACTGTAAATGTGTGGAAATGTACAGTTGATGGTAACACATTATAGTGAGTAACAGCTGGTTTATAAATGAGGATGTGGCTGAATAGGGTAGTCTAGGGATGTAAATGCCAATTGACAGAAAGCTAGAGAGTAATCTAGGGACCAAATAGCTCAGTAAACCCAGAGGTGGATGAGAACAGTGGTTAATGGTACAGATGCAAGAGTATCCTTTGTGAGCTAGAGCAGATGTACATCAGTATTGCAGGGTGGTGGGAATGTGGAGAAGCATGGAAAAAATACAACTGGAGTGACCTATGGACTGTGGTTAACAGTAATAATGTAATATTCTTTTATCTATGCCAAAGATGTACTGTGTTGATAATGGGGGAGTATGGAAAATGTGTGCCAAATGTACACTGTGAACCTGGTAATAATCCGATGATTTTATCTTATAATCTGTAACAAATGTTCCACCATGGTGTGGTGTGTTGATAGAGGGGTGTTTTTTGGGAATTCTGCACATGTGTATGATTGTTTTTCACAACTTCTGTAATGAAAATATATTTTTAAAAAATAATAATAGGGTGGGTTTGGGGGAAAATACACCAAATGTAAGATAAGGACTATAATTAGTAGTAATATTTTGACAATATTCTTCAATAATTTGTAACAAATGTCTCATGACAATGCAAGGTGTTGGTGGAGGGATGATGTATGGGACTCCTGTATGATGTCATGAATGTTTGCTTTGTAAGTTCACAATTTTTACTATACACTTATTGTTTATCTATGTTCATGTATAAATGATATAAAAATAATAATACTGATAGGGTGGGTTGGGGAAAAAAACTTTGGTTAGTAATAATATTTTGAGGATGCTCTTTAATCATTAGTTAAAAATGTTTAACAACAATGCAAGGTATTGGTGGTAGGGTAAGGTATAAGAGCCTTGTATGATGTTATGTATGTTTGTTTTGTAAGTTCACAACTATTGCTATACACTTATTGTTTATGTATGTTCATGTAAGAGCGATATACTTCAATAAATTAAAAACAAAACAAAACAAAAACAAAATGAGGGTGAGTTCAAAGTAGACATACAAAAACAGAGAGTATGTTACCAAAAGACCAGAATTACAAGAGATAATAAAGGGAATGCTACAGTCCAAAAGGAAAAAGCAAGGGTGAGACTTGGAGAAGTGTTAAAATAATGTTTATTAGGAAGGGTAAGTTAAAGGGTAAAATGACAGACAATATTAAGATATGACAACAGAAAGTCAAAGGACAAAATGAATGAAGTAATGCCTTTAGAGTAATAACATTGAATGATAATGGGCTGAACATCCCAATCAAAGGATACAGACCAAAAAAATGGATTAAAAAATATGAACCATCAATTTGTTGTCTACAAGAGAGTCATCTCAGACATAAAGACAGACCCAGGTTGAAAGTTAAAGATTGGAAAAAGATGTTCCACACAAATATTAACCAAAAGAGATCTGGAACAGTGATACAATGCATAAAAGAAAAAAAAAGATTTTAAATGCAAAACTGTTATAACGGATGAAGAAGGTCATTATATATTAAGAAAAGGGACAATTTGCCAAGAAGAAATAAGTGTAATAAATATTCATGCACCTAACCTGGGTGCCTCAAGATACATGAGACACACACTGGCAAAACTGAAGGGAGAAATAGATGTCTCTACAATAATAGGTGGAGACTTCAATACACTACTCTCAGTATTGGATAGAACATCTGGACAGAGGATAAATTTAAAAACTGAGATCTTCAGTAATATGATAAATAAAGAAGACCTAGCAGACATTTATAGAGTATTACACCCCAAAACAGCAGGGTATACCTTCTTAAGTGCTCATGGATCTTTCTCCAGAATAGACTGTATGTTGGGTCACAAGACAAGTCTCCATAAATATAAAAAGATTGAAATTATACAAAACACTTTTTCTGATCATAACAGAATACAGCTGGAAATCAATAAGGGATGGAAAAAGGGAGAATTCATAAACATATTGTGATTAAACAACACATTCAAATAATCAGGGGGACAAAGAAGATATTATGAGAGAATTCTGTAAATATCTTGGAAAGAATTAAAATGAGAAACCAACATAACAAAACCTATTGGATGCTGCAAAGGTACTGATAAGAGGGGAAATTTATAGCCCTCAGTGCTTACATTAAAAAAGAAGAAAGAAGTAAAATCGAAGATCTAACTGCTCACCTGGAGGAACTACAAAAAGAACAGCAAAGTAATCCCAAACAAAGCCTAAAAAAAGAAATAGTAAATATCAGAGCAGAAATAAATGAAATTGAGAACAATAAAACAATAAAAAGAATCAACAAAACCAAAAGGTTTGAGAAGATTGACAAAATCGACAAATCCTTAGCTAGCCTGACAAAGAAAAAAAGAGAAGATGCAAATAAATAAAATCAGAAATGAGAATTAGGCATTACCACTGATCTTTCAGAAATAAGAGAGATCATAAGAAACTACTATGAACAACTGTATGCTAAAATCTAGGCAATGGAGACAAGATGAACAAATTCCTAGAAGCACACAAACAACCTACACTGACCCTAGAAGAAATAGAAGACCTTTTCAAACTAATTACAAGTGAAGTGATTGAAACAGTCATCAAAGACCTCCCAAAGATGAAAAGCCCGGGACCAGATGGTTTCACAAGTGAATTCTACCAGTCATTCAAAGATGACCTAGTATCAACCTTTCTCAAGCTTTTCAAAAAAACTGAACAGGAAAGAACACTACCAAATTCATTCTATGAAGCCAACATCACTCTAATACCAAAACAAGAGAAAGATATTATGAAAAATGAAAATTTCAGTCCAATATCTCTAATGAATACAGATGGAAAAATCCTCAGCAAAAATCTTCAAACTGAAGCCAAAAGCACACTGAAAGCATTATACACTATGATCAAGTGATGCATGCAAGGGTGGTTCAACACAAGAAAATCAATTAGTATTATAACCCACATTAATAAATTGAAGAAGAAAAATCACATGATCCTCAGTCCTCTCGATGGATGCACAAAAGGTCTTTAACAAAAAACAGCATCCTTTCTTGATAAAAACACTCCAAAAGATAGGAATAGAAAGAAGGTTTCTCAGTATGGTAAAGTGCATATATGAAAAACCTACAGCTAGCATTGTATTCAATGGTGAAAGACTGAAAGCTTTCCCACTGAGATCAGGAACATGACAAGGAGGCCCACTATCACCACTGTTATTCAATATTGTGTTAAAAGTTCTAGCTAGAGCAATTAGGCTAGATAAAGAAATAAAAGTCACCCCAATAGGAAAGGAAGAAGTGAAACTTTCGATACTCACTGATGATATGCTCCTATATCTAGAAAATCCTGAAAAATCCACAACAAAGCTATGGGAACTAATAGATGACTTCAGAAAAGTGTCAGAAAACAAATATAACAAGCAAAAACCAATAACATTTCTATATACTACTGATGAGCATTCTGAGGAGGAAATCAGAAAAAAAATCCATTTATATCAGCAACTAAAAGAATCAAATATTTAGGAATAAACTTAACCAAGGAAATAAAGGATGTGTATTCAAAAAACTACAAAACATTGCTAAAAGAAACCAAAGAAAAGTTAAATAACTGGAAGGACATTCCATTTTCATGGACTGGAAGACTAACTATTGTTAAGATGTCAATTCTACCAAAGCTGATTTACAGATGCAATGCAATCCAAATAAAAATTCCAACAGCCTTTGTTGCAGAAATGGAAAAGCCAATAATCTAATTTATTTGGTGGGTAGGTGGCCCTGAGTAGCAAAAAATGTCTTAAAAAATAAGAACAAAGTTGGAGGATTCTCACATCCTGCCTTTAAAGCACATAACTTAGCTACAGTGATTTAAAAACAATACAAAACAGCATAATACTAGCATAAAGACAGATTGACCGATGTAACCAGAAATAGACCATCACATCTACAGTCAAATGATTTTTAAGGGTGTCAAGCACTTCCAGCTGAGCCAAAGAGCTTATTCAACAAATGGTGCTGAAAGAACTGGATACCCATCCAACAGAAAGAAAAGGACCCCTATCTCTCTCCCTATAGAAGATTCAACTCAAAATGGGTAGAAGTGTAAACATAAAAGCCAGGATCATAAAACTACTAGAAGAAAATATAGGGAAACATCTTAAAGATCATGTGGTAGAGTGTGGATTCTTGGATTGTACACCGAAAGCAAGAGCAACAAAAGAAAAAAATAGATAAATGGGACCTCCTCAAAATTAAATACTTTTGCACCTCAAAAAACTTTGTCAAAAGTGTGAAAAGTCAGCTGACTCAATGGGAGAAAATATTTGGAAATCACATATCCAATAAAGGTTGAATATCCATGATATACAAAAAGATACCACAACTCAACAATAAAAGACAAACTACCCAATTCAAAAATGAGCAAAAGAATTGAAAAGACAACTGTCCAAAGAAGAAATACAAATGGTGAAGAAATACATGAAAAAAATGTTCAACATCACTAGCGATTAGGGAAATGCAAATCTAAACTACAATTAGATATCATTCCACACCATATTAGAATGACCACTATTAAAAAGTCAGAAAACTATAAGTGTTGTAGATGATATGGAGAGCTAAGAACACTCACTGTTGGTGGGAATGTAGAATGGCACAGTCACTGTGGAGGACTGTTTGGCAGTTCCTAAGGAAATTGTGTATAGACTTGCCATGTGACCCAGCAATATCATTACTGGGCGTATACCCAAAAGAACTAAGAGCAGAGACACGAGCAGACATCTGCACACCTATGTTCATAGTGGTGTTATTCACAATTGCCGAAAGATGGAAACAACCCATATGTCCACCAGTCGATGAATGGATTAACAAAATGACAAAATGTGGTGTATACCCATGATGGAATATTATGCAGCAATAAGAAGAAATAAAATAATGAAGCATGTGACAACATGGATGAAACTGGAGGATATTATGTTGAGTGAAGCAAGCCAGGCACAAAAGGACAAATACTGTATGATTGCACTATTATGAACTAAATATATTGTGTAAACTCATGTAGTTAACAATTAGAATACAGGTCACCAGAAAATACAAGAAGGGTAGAGAATGGAAAGCTGAGGATTAAACTGTGCAGAATTGGTAAAAAGGTTGTTTGTAAATCTTTGGAAATGAATAGAAATGGTGAAAGCTCATCATTGTGTCTGTAATGATTCGAGCTTTGATATAGGTATGACAGTTGTTGAAAGGGAAGTTCTAAGGTCATGTATATTACTAGAAGGAAAGCTAAAAAATGTAATATGGGACTGTAAAACATAGTTAAAACTCATGTGAAATATGAATTTGGATGATATTGCATATATATGACTGTTTTTACAAAATATAAATATGTATAAACTACAGAAATGGAAAGAGAATAGCAGCTATGTACAGCAGGGGAAGCATAGGGAGATTGAGGTGATGAGTTTTTTGTTTGTTTGGTTTTTGTTTTATTTTATTATTGTTATTATTGGAATTATGAAAATGCTCTAATATGATTAAAGTGATGAATACACAACTAAGCAATTATACCAAATACCACTGGCTATACACTCTGGATGCATTTATGCGTTATTAATATGTATCAATAAAATTGATTTGTTAAAAAATAGTTTTAATCATCATTGTTTAAAAAGAGTGGCAGAGATGTCTATTTATTTAACTATGAGACCAGACAGCCAACAATTAATCATTTCCCCCCTTATACTACAGGGCATACAATTGCTCACAAAGATTGTAGGATGTGAAAAGCCACAGGGGGGAAAAAAAAACCAAGCTCTTTAATGTACCAAATATTTATTGTGCACCTAATATGTACCAAACACTATCCTAACAACTGGGATACAACAAAGAATACTTTAAAACTTTAGTTTACCTAAAACATGCTTTTCATACCAAAATATCAATATATCAAAACAAATGACCATGTATTGAAACTCATTTTTGATGAATGGCATAAAATCAAACATACCATACTGCCTCTTTCTAGAGAAGAAATGAAGCATTGTATAGATTTATAAAAGGAGTTTATGGAAGAGTAATCTGACAAGTAGGAGGAGAACCAGTTGCCATGGACCAAACAGAGTCATAGGAATCCACAGTGAAACAGGTTTTCAAAAATAGAAAAATGGCCAATGATTTCAAATAAAAATAGGTCTTTGGCTTTACCAAGCAGTAAGTCAGCAGGATCTATTATCAGAATAATGAGGGAGTACATGACTTATCACAGTGGTTTAAGGAATGAAGAGAATGAGTCAGTAGATATAGATTGCCTGTTCAAAAAATTTAGTAGTGAAAGGAAAGGAAGAGAACATAGTG
>PVKH010021848.1:0-14231 GCA_004027955.1 Chaetophractus vellerosus
GGGTTCGATTCCCGGGGACCTCTCCTAGCGGGCAGACCGCCTTGAGAATGGCAAGCCACCATGGGCGGGCCGGAGCCGCCGTGGGCAGGGCAAGAAGCTGCCACGGACAGGGCAAGAGCCGCCACGGGCAGGGCAGGTCACCCGCGGATGGAGCGCAGCCAGCCACCCGCGAACTGAATCAAGCGCCGGCCGTGAACGGACGCAGAGACCTCCCACAAGCGGGGAAAGCCGCGCCTGCGCAGTGACCACTCTCGGCGCGTCGCCGCAGCGGGGGGAAGGGGAGATATGTAATAAAATAAATAAATCTTTAAAAAAAAAAAAAAGATGTCAATTCTACCCCAACTGATTTACAGAATCAGTGCATACCCAATAAAAATCCCAATAGCCATTTTTTGCAAAAATCAAAAAGCCAATAATCAAATTAATTTGGAAGGGTAAGGGACCTCAAATAGACAAAAATGTCTTAAAAAAGAAGAATGAAGTTGGAGAATTCTCACTTCTGACTTTAAAGGATATTACATAGCTACAGTGGTAAAAACAGCATGGTACTGGCATATTGACAGATTGACCAATGGAATCGAATCAAGAACTCAGAAATTGACCCTCAAATATACAGTCAAGCGATTTTTGACAAGGCTGTTAAGCCGACCCAGCTGGGCCTGAACAGTCTATTCAACAAATGGTGCTGGGAAAACTGGATATCCATATCTAAAATAAAGAAAGAGGACCCCTATCTCACACCTGATGCAAAAATTAACTCAAAATGGATCAAGAATTTAAATATAAAAACAACTATAAAACTCCCAGAAGAAAATATAGTAAAACATCTTCAAGATCTTGTGGTAGGCAGTAGTTTCTTAAACTTTATGCCTAAAGCAAAGCAACAAAAGAGAGAGAAAAAAACAACAACATAGATACATAGGATCTTCTCAAAATTCATCACTTTTGCACCACAAAGGACTTTGTCAAAAGGGTGGAAAGGCAGCCAACTCAATGGGAGAAAATATTTGGCAATCACATATCTGATAAGGGTTTATTAGCCTTGATATATAAGGAGATCATAGAAGTCAACAATAAAAAGTCAAAGTATCCATTTAAAGAATGGGCAAAAGACTTTAAAAGACAACTGTCCAAAGAAGAAATACAAATGGCACAGAAACGCATGAAAAAATGTTCAACATCACTAGCGATTAGGGAAATGCAAATCAAAAGTACAATGGGATATCATTTCACACCTATTAGACTGGCTGCTATTAAAAAGTCAGAAAACTGTAAATTTTGGAGAGGATGTAGAGAGATAGGAACGCTTATTCACTGTTGGTGGGAATGAAGAATGGTACAGCCACTGTAGACCACTGAATATCAGTTCCCAAAGAAACTGAATATAGACTTGCCATGGGACCCAGCAATAACATTGCTAGGTAGATACACAGAAGACCTGAGAGAAGTGACAAGAATAGACATCTGCTCACCGATATACATAGTAGTGTCATTCAGGATAACCAAAATTTGGAAACAACCCATGTGTCCATCAACCGATGAATGGATCAACACATTGTGGAATATACACAGGATAGGATATTATTCAGTGGTAAGAAGAGATGAAGTTGTGAAATATGACAACATGGAAGAACCTGGAAGACATTATGTTGAGTGAAATAGGCCAGGCAGGAAAGGACAAATACTTACGATTGCTCTACTGTGAACTAATATATTATGTGAAATATAAATATATTTTATGAAATATGAATATGGGTATAATTGCATATATGACTGTTTTCCTTTGAAGCTGAACAAATGTAGGTTAATACAACAAAATGTTAATATCAGACAAAAAAAACCATTATTCTAAGTAATGGAGACCAGACACAGAGTTCTACATATTTTATGATTCCATTTATATAAAATATAAATATAAATCAACTTATAATTATGTAATTAGAATAGTGGCTATGTAGGGCTGAGGAAGAAATGCTAAGGGATGTGGGAGCCTTTCTTTTTGGAGCAATGAAATTGTTCTAAAATTTTTGCGGTGATGAATGCACAGCATTTTGAATATACTGAAAGCCATTGATTAAACACTTTGGATAGATCATATGGTACTTGAATACATCTCAATAAAACTGATTAATAAACACATAAATAATTGTGTAAGAATAGCCAGAAATAGCAGCTATGTACAGCAGGGGAAATGTAAAGAGATTGAGAGGTGAGAAATTTTCTTGCTTGTTTGTTGTTCCATTTTTTATTTATTATTATTTTGAATTAATGAAAATGGTCAAATAATGATTGAAGTGATGAACACACAGCTTTGTGATTATACCCAATGCCATTGATTGTACACTTTGGATGAATTTTATGCTTTGTTAATATGTATCAATAAAATTGATTTGTTTAAAAAATAAAAAAAAATAAGCAGAAACAAAAAACAAAACAAAACGTAGGATTTAAGTGTGAGTGTGATGTTCTGGGCAGTGGACAGAACTCTCTGTCCCAATTAGTTATGATTGTCAAAGGTCTACTCATCATTGAAATGTACGAGATTGTCTTGAAAACTTTCTTACCTACTATGATAACTTTTTATACTATTTACATTTGTATGAGGACAATTTTTCATTGGCAATACATATAGTGACTAATGACTAGGGTGAGATTCCATAGACTCTATAATATTCATGATTATTCTTGCCCCTGTTATTCACACCTGTGTCATCCCTCTCCTTGAGTGTAGGTGAGATATGTGTTTTGCTACTAAACAATAGAATATGGTAAATGTGATTATGTTATATATATGTTGTACAACTGTAATTTCTCTCTTGTTCACTAATTCTCTTCCTGTTTTTGATGAAGCAAATTTCCTCTTTGGAGCTGCCCATTTAGCAAGGAACTGAGGACAATTTCCAGATAGCAGCCAGTGAGGTACTGAGGTCATCAGTCCTATAATCTGCAAGGAACTGAATTCTGCCAACAGCTCTATGAGTTCGGAGCATATTCTTCCCTGTTGAACCTTGACTAGATCCCAGTTCTGGACTAAACCTTGATTGTGGTCTTGTGAGAAATGTCTAAAGCACCCAGTACTTCATTAGATTGAGTGGTACCCAGGCTCTTGACTCATAGAAACTTTGAGATAATCATGAGAATCATTTAAGCTGCTCATTTGTGGTAATTTGCAGCTATAGCTTAGGTATAGATTACTGCTACCATAAGTATTTAGTTGTGTTTTATGATTGCATTTTCCCAGAAAATTACTAAACTCATCTTCTGGTTTATATTCCAGGCCCTGTTTTGTTTGGTCATAATGAGCTAGGCCATGCAAAGAAATTCATCTGTGGGCAAAAATAGATTTCAATGTGTTCTACAAATCTGAAGATCAGTGCCTGATCCATGGTTGCTCCATAGTGGAGGAGGTAATTTCTGATATTACTACCTATGTATCTTCTTCGATGAGCATCAAACTCCGTGATTTGTTGGTCAACACGGACCTATATCCTTTTTTTATAATTAATTTTTAATTTTTATTTTTAAAGAAGCTTCATTATTACATTTATTACAATTGATGAACCCATATTGAAGCATTGCTACTAACCATGAACTACAGTTTACACTATAGTTTACACTCTGTCCTGCACAATTTTGTAAATTATGACAAAATATACAATAGTCTGTACCCATCACTGTATTGTCATGCAGGACAAATCCAATGTCCTGAAAATGTCCCATATTACACCTATTCTTCACTCTCACCCCTCAGAACCTCTGGTGGCCACTGCCTTTATATCAGTGATAAAGAGTTCTTCCATTGCTAGAATAATAATAAGTCTATAGTAGAATAATAATGTCTACTTTAGTACATTGTTCATTCTCCAATCTTGAGGATTTGGGCATGGTGATGCCCACTCTGTTTCTAATTTCGAGGGGGCTTAGATCCTATAGGGCAGATGGATGGAGCTACCTTGTTTGCAGTTGCAGACACTCTCTATTTCTTGGGATGGCATTGTCCATCAGACCTATATCCTTTTCGAAAACAAAGTAAAAATATTGGGGACGGAATTTCATCTTTGTATGTGACAACAGAATTAGAAATCCAGATACTGTGCCAGGTGAAGAGTAGTATTAAAGAGGAGAGTGGTGCCATGTACGTTTTGAATTCTGTATTTTCATAGCATAAGATTAAGCTTCTATAAAAGAAACATACAATGATACAATTATTTAACATACAGTAATTTTTTTCTTTTTTATGTGACAGACCCATATATATAATCTTAGTTGACAGTGAAGTGCATCTTCTTTTTTTCATTCAGTTTCCTTCCTGTTTCTTGGTCCTTCTCTAGGGCCTTCATATTCAAAATGTGATCCAGGTGCTAACATCACCGGTATCACCTGGAGCTTGTTAGAAATGCAGAATTCTGGCCTCACCCCAGAACTAGTGAATCATAATTTGAATTTTAACCCTAGGTGTTTCATATGTACATCTCCATTTGTAACATATCGCCATAGGATATTGTTACATACAGTTGTCAAACCCCTTTATTGGTTTTTGGTGGAAAACATAGGAAATAACCTTGGAAGAGTATACATTCAACCTTTTTGATTTCAGCCAGAATGTTACCCACATACTTCTGCTTATAGCAAATTGACAAGAACTTAGTCAGAGAGATGCACCTAGTTACAAAGGAATTGGGGAAATCTAAATACAAAAATGTTCAGTGGATGTTTTGGAGGCCAGTTTCCCATGTTAGAGACTGTTAGATGTCCAGCTATCAGGTGTGTTTTGAATATTTTTTAATTAAGGATATAAGTTTTCATTGATATCAAAACTCACAACATTAGAGTTTGAATACCATAAACCTAGGTACACTCTGTTACTGCCACAAGGGGAGAATGGTTTTTAAAGGCTGTCTAGCAGTCTCTGACAAAAGCACTTGGCATCAAGAACATACATGGCAGCATTTTATGTTCAAATTCAATTCAATTTGATAAGTATTTATTGACTCCACAGTATGTGTCAAGTACTGTTGTAGGTATCCATAAAACATAAAATTAAAATCTGCATCTCCAGAGATCACATTATAGTAGATTACAATATTTCAAAAAAAGTAGCAAATCCAGGACTTTTGTGAGTTCTTAGTATTTGAAGAGATTGAATGAATGTCTCTCAAACTAGGGACTGCTACTTTTCTTTATGAAGATGTTTTAAGATTGAATTTTAAATCCTTTACTGCTATGTAGAAACCACTTTTTATTTTAATTCTCATCTCTCCACATCTCTTTTCATTAGATTTTTAGGATCCAGGATCCTAATGATAAGCAGAATCCCTTACATACTCAACCTCTATTGCAAGCATTCCCTTTATCTTTTTTTTCTATTTTTTATTTGTATTATTTTATTTTTTATTTTTTATTTTTTAAAAGGTATTTAGATTACATAAATGTTACATAAAAATATAGAGGATTCCCATATGCCCCGCTTCCTACTTTTCCCATATTTTCTAACATTAAAAACATATCTCATCAGTGTAGTACATTTGTAACAAATGATGAAAACATTTTAGAGCATTGCTACTAAGCATGGATTACAGTTTATCTTCTTGATTTCCTTGTTCTCCCCTCTGCATGCTGATGACACTTAAGTTGAGTTGTTTTCTCTTATATAAATGTCATACCAATAAACATGGAGATGACATTTTTGTTGTGTTCATTAAAGCAATTAAAACTGTTATTAGAAATCTTCCTACAAAGACAATTTCAGAGCAAGTGGCTCTAATGGTCAAATCTTTTAGGTATTTAAAGATGAAACACACCATTCCCACCCCGAATTTTATAGACTCAGAAAAAAATGAGGAAACCGTTCCCATCAAAACTTCCATGTATAAAAGATTAGTAAACTATTAAAAGGTGCTTAATCATTGAAATGTGATAACTTCATTTGTTATAAGGGAAATGCAAATTTAAAGCTTATGGGAAACCGGTATACACATCTATATGATCACCAGAAAACTCAAATGAGAATGACAGACGATGGTAATTATTGATGAGGATGTAGAGTAACTGGTAGTCATAGGTTTTTGTATGCTCATAGAGATTTAAATCATTACAGCTTCTTGAGAAAGCTCTTTGGAATTACCTACTAAAGTTGAAAATATACATATCCCATGACCTAGCAATTTCATTGCCATTTGTATCCAATGGAGAAGATATATATATATGTTCAACCAATAGTAGGGAAAAAAAACTGGAAACAACTAAAATGTCCATATACAGTAGAATGAATAGAAATTATGGGAATTCATATAATAAATATTCTATAGCACAATGAAACTGAATAAACTACAACTACACGGTGATATGGATAAATTACACAAATATATTGTAGGTGAAAGAAACCATATACAAAATAAGTGTACTAACTAGTTTTAATGTATAAATATCAAAGGAAGACTCCGCTAACCCATTGGTTTAAAAATCAGAATAGTAGTTTCCCTCAAGGAGACATGACTAAAAGGAAACAGAATGTTTTAGGGTTTTAGGATTATAATTGTAATATTTCTTGATTTTGGTGCTAGTTACCTGGGTGTGGGTATTTTCACTTTGTGAAGTTAATGTTGCCTTCTTCTGATATATGTTACAAGTCAATAAAAGGTTGTCTTAAGTAAACACAAATGAATACATCAAAATACCATCTACATACAGGCCACCATTCAAACAGTCTTCTGTTTCTCTTGTATGCTATCACAATGACACAAACAGTGCTTCTCTACTTATAGAACAGGAAAAGTCCACATATATTCTTGACACGTGTAAGAGTCATTGATATCAAATGAATTACAGATATGCTGTAGTTTTTGGTGCTAAAATATGACTTCTCAATATTTCAGAAATATAAAATTAGAGATAGTATTGTAATGCCGAAGTCAAAAGCCATCTTGTTGTTTTTTCAGTACCATATTAAAAATTGCTGAATTTTTTTCAGACATTTATCACCTTCAATTATATTAATTTTAATTCATTGACAATATATTTATGGAAATAAATCTAATCTCTTCCCTTAACTGCATAGAGTTGCCACCCAAAGAATATGTATTTATTTTTATTTTTGTATATAACTAGCAATAAAATAATATATATAATTTATGGTAACATGAGTGCTCTTGAGGAAATTTTAAAAATGGTGTTTGAATCACTCAATTTTATGGATCCTTAGTCTATATGTTAAGAAATGGCATACATAGTTTGTGCAGTTATTTCATTGGTGAATATATAGATAATTCAAAATTTGAACTTACGCCTTTAGTCTAAGTTTTAGGCTCTTCCAGGACTGTGGGTAACAAGAAGGAGAACAGTGTAATTTTAGGGAAAAGTAATAGGAGAGGGGAGTAAGTAGGTAAAGGTGTAAGAATGTAGAGAAGAGAAGGAAGCTCAAACCCAGTCCCTGATTGGGCAGAGAACTGGGAGAGTACAAATAACAGCAGACACAAACAATCAAAGTCCATGGTCCTGGTCCTAAGTCTCCTCAATAACATTTGGGTTGACCCAGACCTAGTGTGGTTGTAGTTGGGAGTAGAGCCATTTCACGCATTAAAACTTTGCACCCATTTCAGTGATTCCTTGCTTCAGAAATCACTGCATCTCTATAAACTGCATCACTGTGGATTGAAGTGAATTGTTCTGCATGACATTGCAATGATGATACCGGCCAATATACATTTGTCAGACCTTTAAAATTGTGTAGTGCAAGGTGTAAACCATAATGTAAACTATAGACCGTGGTTAGTAACAATACTTCAATATGTCTTCATCAATTGTAACATTTGTACCACACTAACGAAAGATGTTGTTACTGTGGAGGGGGTGAGGTTATGGGAATCCCCTATATTTCCAATGTAATATGTATGTAAAGCTTCTTTAAAATAAATTTTTAAAAGTATGTAAACCAAAACACACAAAAAAAGATCAAGGAGTGATGAGGTTGTGCTCACCCTCATGGCCTTTGACCATCATGTGGCCATCTGTAAGCCCCTGAGAACATGACCGTCGTGAGCTGGCCATTCCTGGGTGCTTGAGTGTTTATGTCTTAGGCGGGATCTTTTATCCAATCTTTATTTTTTAAAACAGTATTAAAGTTTACTTTTAAAGAACTTTTAGATTTACATAAAAATAAACAGAAAGTATAGGGAGTTCCCATATATGCCCCCCCCCTCATACACACAGTTTCTCTTGTTATTAACATCTTACATTATTGTGGTCCATTTGTTACAATTGATGAACCAATATTAAAGCATTGCTACTCACCAAAGTCTATAGTTTAAATTATGGTTAATACGTTGTGCTGTACAGTTTTATAGAATTTGTTAAATGTAAAAAGTCATGTATCCATCATTCCAGTATCATACAGAAGAGTTTCACTGCCCTCAAAATGCCCTGTGTTCTACTTATTCATCCTTCTCCCTCCCTTTTGAACCCATGACAGACATTATTATGTTTTTATGAATGTTACAAGTTCTTACATTAACACAAAATCTTAACAACAATTACAGTAAATCTACTTTGATCTGTGGTTACACTCTCACCTTACGTTTGCTCATTGCTCAGTCTTTAGGGATTAGGAATGATGTCCGCTCTGACTTGTTCAGGCTGAGAGGGGACTTAGATATTCTGGGGCAGATGGAAGGAAATTTTTTGCTTGCTTTTTAGGATGGAACTTGTCCATCATTATTGTTTGGTTGGTTGTCCAGGGCATGCCCGAAGAATTAGAGAGTAGTAGTTGGCCACTACTCTGCTAGGATTCAAGATTCAGCAAGCAGATGGAAATCTGAAATTTTAAATCTCTGAGAGATATATCTAACAGTTATATTGAAAATTACAGGTCCAATTTTTTTAAAAATTAGAAAAATCATGGTTAGGGGAATTATAAATGAGTGTATATATGTTATATTGAGGAATTGATTATCATGTATTCCAAATTAGGGTCCAACAAGGGCGTGTTGATTCCATGAGACTGTGCCTTGCCTGTGGTGTCTGGATGTCCCTAGAGCCCACAGGAGAACTTTTGTTTGAGGATTTGTATATTGTGGCAGTTAGTGAAATCTTGCGATTTGAACAAGCATAACTTCTGGAATGAACTCCCGACTCACTTTGAAATCTCTTAGCCATGAAAACTATTTTTTACTTAATGTCTCTCCCTTTTGGTCAAGTTCTTTTCTCAAGCACATCGCTGATTAACATTTGGTAATGATCCCTCATCGCTGGGAGTCATGTCCCATGTTGGGGGAAAGGTAGTGAGTTTATTTGCTGAGTTTGGCTTAGAAAGAAGACACATTTGAATAATACAGAGGTTTTTAGGAAGTGACTCTTAGGCATTAGTTATAATTAGGCTAAGTTTCATTTTATAGGAATAATGTTCATAAGTACAAGGATTAATATTGAGGGCTTGGCATATTGGGTCTGTTTTCTTTTATCAGGGATGGCTGTTATATTCCAGGGATTTTGGCCTTTTTATTTGAGAAAGTAGCAGGGTTTCCCCAGGATGGAAGTTTAAGCCTTTCTTAGCTACTCTGGGGACATCCTTCAGCACAGCTTTTCCTGGCTTTGAAATTACATTTTTGTGACCACAGTGAATTTAATCACTATTTTTGTAACTTGCAGCTCTTGTTAAAACTTACCACTAATGTGATAAATTTGCTAGTTGTGTCCAATAATTGGATGATATGTATGATGTGTATTGTAAACCCATGGATCTTCTATAGGTTTTTAGTTATCTTATACTCTCTGAGAAACAACAGTACATAAGAAAGGAATAATACAAAACTCTCTTTACCTGCACTTACCACTTTACTGTGGTTGTCACATTTTTGGCCAATGTATATTTATATAAAATGTCCACTAACCACATTTCTAAGTGAAACAGGTAGGTATTTCTTAATTATTCTCTGGAAATCTCATGTCAATGACAAGAACTTCATTGTACAATGTTTAAAGTAGAGCACTAATTTATCCTAAGATTACACATAAGATTGAAGTGGAACAAAACCCAAATAGCAGAAGCCTCATTTGTCATCTATTCCTGTTTCTGCATTTACTGTGCTTGAATGGCCACAGTTAACTGTTTCAGTAAAACTCCAGCATTGCTTTCTCAAAACCTGGAGTCCAGTTAGATAGCCCGGTAATCCAGTCTACAATAATTATTTAATGACAACTAAGGTCAGTTCTCCTCAGCACTTGAAGGAATTGCAAAGGACATTGACTCAGTTTCTTGTCCATGGACTGTTAATTGATCACCTTTGGAACTTCTGTCTGCAAAATTTTCCAATCAGTACTGGGAAGCTTGATCGTTGCCTCAGAACTGGGAGTTTGTTTAGGGTCTTTTGAGTTCGAAGTTTGATACAAGGGCTCATTCATTGACTGTTCTTATTTCCCAGGCTAAGGAAGCTTACGGGATTAGTACCCTATGTAATTAGAATAAAAGTGCTTTAGATTTGTCTTTAAGAGATTTGGATTCTCAGTTCAGTTGTGATACTAATTTGATGTGTGAGCTTGAGTGGAATATTTTCCTTCTCTTAGCCTCAATTCCACATGTTTAAGAAAGATTAAAACATACAAACATTTCTTCTTCACTTTCTCTGAGGCAGGGAAACTATTCTTTCATGTATTTTCTCCTTCAGTCTTTACAAATAATTTTGAAAGCAAAGCTTTCTTATTCTCATGTAATTTATAAGGAAGCTGAAGCTGTGAACCTTTAAGTAAATTACAGAAAATGTACCTCAAGATTCTTCAAATCCTTTTATTAACAATTAAGGTAGGTGTTGGGGCATGATTTTATCTAATATGTTTCTCTGTGCACTTGGGTCTGCTGTTTGCCATTAAGCCCTTCAGTAAAAATGCAAAGAATGGTGCAATTTATTCATGCCATTCTCCCATATCCATTTCTGTCTCCTACCTCTTGCTCCCCATTCCCAACATAACCTTTCAATTTATTCTCATTGAAGGTACCTAGCAGGTGCGGCTTGCCAAGCCATTAAATTCTAGGGTCAAAATTGTGGGTAGTAATTTCTTCTCCTGTATAAGAAAGTAATTTCATAATGTGAACCATCCCATCTTTAATAGCTTGCAAGCACAAACAAAACATAACTCAGACTTTCTTCCCTGAGTGTAGAAGAGCGTATACACTCAGACATATTCTTAAAAAAATTAAATAATATACAAAAGATGATTATTTAATAATTTTTTATCTTTTATTTTACTCACCGACTCTCTTTTCTACAGTAACATAAAATATAGATGGAATAAGAAATGGAATAATAATAGTAATGTTAAGATAAATAAATATTCTTTAAATGGGAAATTGAAAATTAAAGAGATTAAGAAATTTGCTTCAGTTAACAGAGTGGGTAAGTTTTGGAGCCAGGACTCATGTCTACCACACACATTTCACTTCTGTTCCTTTTACTGGTTTCGAAGTTTTCATGCTTCTAGAGCTGGAGCCCTTAACCAAGGGTCCATGTACTCCCAAGGGGTCCATGGAAAGATTTCAGGAGGTCCATGAGCTTGAATTGAAAAAAATCAACACATACTCTTTATATTCTGTGACCTCCAACTGAAATCTAGGATTTCCTTCACTTATGAATGTATGCAATAATTAAATTACAGTAGTATTCATTTCACCTGACTGGCAAAGGGTAGCATGGAATAAATAAGGTTAAGAACACCTTCTCTAGAAGATAAGGGCTTAAACAAACTATATGGAGAAGGGGATGGTATTTCCTAGCCTACAATTCAGAGTAAGTTGAAAATTAACTAATTGGCCCCACGATTTGCTTTTGCCCTTGAATTGTCTGAGCTGAATGGCTCATTGGGCAATCCTTCAGGACTGGGTTGGAATTTCAAGTTTCCTAGGAGTTACTGAGGCTGAAAGGTTCAATAGAAATTTTTAAACTTTTTGTGGCAATTACTATAAATATCAATGCAGTAAAACAGGAACATTAAACTCATGCTCTTCCAAAAGAGAACTTGTGGAGAGGCATTTCTCTCTCACAGCACAGGAATAGTTTTTTTTTATAACGGAGTTTTCAGGAACTGAATTTAGATTTTCCCACTTTATTTTTTTCACACACACCCTCCTGCGCCACAGACCGTGTTTTTTTGTCTAACGTGTTGCCTCTTGGGAGGAACCATGTGAAGCTCTGTCACAGGGAGAGTCCTCCTTCTCCATAAACTCCCCAATCACCATAGCCTCCTGTGATAGAAGGCATCAGTAAATAGCAATGAAGTATTGTTTGCAGGTTTTATTTGGACTTCATGTGAGTCACCTTCTAAGAAAATTATAGTTGAAGATATGTAAACCTACTCCATTGAGAGTCATCAACTTGCTCAAATTAGCTCATAAGAGGTAAGATGTCTAAGCAGTCTGAAATATTTTCTTCCTATCACCTCCTGAGGACTGACCTGATGGAATCTATAATAAGTTTGTCTACTGAAAAAAAAATTAGAGCTTCCAGAGAGTATTTCTAAACAAAGGGTTATTGTGGGCCAGGTGTCCTAAAACTTCCCTGGCCTCCATGCAAAAGTAATTTCCTCTCAAAAGCCTCTCTGAACACAGAAGAGGAAGGTAACTACACCTTGGTGCTGAGGCCAGCCCAGAAGTTTTATTTTTGGGAATCCCCCCTTTTGAAGAATTTAAGGTTGGTGATGATGTTTCTGGGGCAGGATATAAGTAGGACTTCACTTCTTTACTTTGTCCTGGGTTTTCAAGACCCATGGTGATCCTTGCTCATGATGTACAATGGCACACACTCTCCAGTTTGGGGGCAAATGATATTGCTGGGTGATTGCGGAAAGAGATGGACTCTGTGATGAAACCTTTGTCAAATGATCCTAGAAAACATATTTTTCTCACCTCCACTCTACATGTCTTTCTGAATCTTACCCCCTGGCTCTTCTTTCTTTCTTGATGTCTTCTCACTCTCACTCTACTCGTTCCTTCTGTGACTTTATTGAATCTTTCCTCTTTGCTCCCTTCATTGTTAACCATTATGTACGTACTGTTATGCATTGATATTTACAATGTTTGGCTTTGGGATAAGGACAGGAATTTGAGATGTCAGTTGGCCTTTGTCTTTGCTGGCTAATGAATCCTTTTCTAGAGCAATTTGTATGGATTGTTGGTATTGATGTTTTATTTAACTTATATGGTAGATGCTAGGAGAAGCTACAGAAAAGCATTTTGCCCTAGTTTTAGACCAACTTTTCTGGGCATAACTCTCGGTATCATAGGTCAATCTATATGCATAAAAGAGAACAAGGCAAATGACTACATTCACCTTGCAAGAAAATTATCATGATAAATTAAATAATGAATTTATAACTTGTTTAAAATTGAAGGTCATAGAACAAGAATTATACCTAATTTAGGAATACCTTGTTCAATTCAGTACATATGGAATAAATCTCAAGATAATATAGGCACATAGGGGATAGAGGTAGATATTTCTTTACTGGGGAAAAAAGGATACTTGGGGCTAGTTACAAATAATTGGGACCTTATATCATTTTTAAAGTGATTAAATTAACAACAGATTGTTAAACAAAATGTTAAAGAATAGAAAATAGCAATACTGGATGACCCACCCACCCCAAAATAAAATAGCATAGTTCACGAGTGTTAGGAAATACTGACTGAAAAAAAAAAAAACAAAACTCTGAGGTAGGGTTGGTCTGAGGCAAGGCATTCATTTGTTTAACTGCTGCTTTCCTAACTTCATATATTTAAATCTCCTCTATGCTTATTTAAAGCAAGACAATGTAGTATCACATGACTGATTTCCATGACTGTACATTATCTTACCACAAATTTTATCTCTTAAAACTTTCTGATTTAATAAGAGTTTAGTTTTCATTTAGGTTATCTTTAAGTTTATCTGAAGCAATATGCCCTTCTCTCCTTCTTACAATCTTTTATTCACATTTCTCACCTACTTGCTCTTTTCCTCACAGTGGAGGACATCTCTTCTTTATCTTTTTTTTTTTTTTTTTAAAGATATATTTATTATTTATTACATATCCCCCCCCCCTTTCTGCTTGCTCTTGCTGTGTGTCCATTCTTCTGTGTTTTTCTATGTCTGCTTCTTGTCTCCCCCCGTCCCCGCGGCGACGCGCCGAGTCGGCCCTCCACGGCGGTGGCTCATTCCGTTCATGGGTGGCTCCATTCCGTTTTCACGGGCGGCTCCGCTCCATGTTTT
>PVKH010021849.1:0-14231 GCA_004027955.1 Chaetophractus vellerosus
TGTCTCATGGTTTTGAAAGCTAGAAGTCCAATATCAAGGTATTGGAAGGACATGCTTTCCTCTGGAGTCTGTAGCATTCCAACAATCTTCCATTACATGGGGATCTCTCCTTGTGTCTTCTCTGGATTCAGATTAATTCTGGCTTCTAGTGACTGACTGTGTCCAAATTTCCTGTCTTTTCAGGACTTTAGTCATACAGATTAAGACCCACCTTGATTCACTTTGGCCTCATCTAAGTAGGATCTTTGAAGATCCTATTCACAATGAGTCCACATATTAACAATAATAACATCTTCAAAAGTCCTATTTACATATGGTTTCATACCCACAGAAATGTAGGTAAAGAATTTGATGTGTTTTTTTTGTGAGGGACATGATTCAATCTCCAACATGGGGTGAGGTACATTTGGGCATTCAAGATATCAGTGGCATTCCAGGTTCTCAAAGGCACTTCCTTCCTTTTGCTTCATTTCCAGGATGGCTGCCAGGTCTCTCAAATAGCACTCAGCCTGCAACAGTTCACTGAGTGCCTGTTGATTGCTCCATTCTGAATCAAACACAAGCAATTTTGGCATCTGCCCCTATTTCCAGGACCAAGATCTGGGGGAACTCAAGACAAAACAAAGAATAATCTGACTGATGGAATAATGGGAAATGGTTTTTAAAAAAATCAATATCCCAATGCTTACTTAGCTGGGAGAATGGGAACTAGGCTTAGATACCTTTAGTCAAGCACAAGAGTGGGACATTCTGACTAGGTCACAAATAAGAAAGAAAAATGCCCTTTCTTATTTCCCAATTCGTTCAATATTAGACCACTTTGCAGCCCTGTGATTACCCACTCATGTGACTAGTGGGAGCATAATCAGAAGACACAGAGCAAGTCAGATTGGTGTTTTGATGCTGGACATTTCTCCTCGTGGGTTCCATTTTACCCTCCCCTTATAGGTCTCTCTGTGAAGGCCTGCAAGGTACAGGGGAATATACACAGACACCATGGCCCTCACCCTGATTCTGCTAGAATTAGCTGCCTGACCTCACTCATACCCAGCTCGCATTGCGGTTCACCATCCACACTGTCTGAACTGAAATTAGATGACTTGAAGGCAACATTTCAGCTACCAGGCCCTCAGATCTTTATACACTACATCACACCAACTAATTAACCCAGAACTCCATGAAGAAGTGAGAAAAGATAAGCTGACTCTTCTAAACCCAATTTATAGATTAGGAACTTCATGCAATTGATGATGCAGTGAATTTTAGCATAATCATGTACAACAAACTGCACATAATACACCTTAAGAATCCCAAATCACATTGTTCTTCTCCTCATTAGGAGCTGGTGAACCTCCAGGTGAGTGGGTTGGAGGGCAACCTCAGTTCTCATAGGCGCAGTCCCAGGTATTCCTCCATCCCCACAAAGATTCCTGCCCCTTACAGACTGGACATGGTATTACTCACCAAGGGTATTATACCCTATGGAGAAAGCTCCTGCCTGTGACTCCTCAGAGTTCTGCTCATGATGGTGTCTCACAGCCTGTCTTTCTCAGCAGTGTTCTCAGGAGGACAGGCAACCCCCACTGCCCATCACTAGGTGCCCTTCACTTTTTTCCCAAGGATCCTGAGCTTTCAATATGTTCTGAGGTGAAGACTCCATTTCCACTGGCCACAGTGGTTTGGGCTCAGGATATCCTCCTGCTGGGCATGGGTATGTGAACCGGCTCTCTGCCAGCCAAGTCCATCTGGCTGCCTGTCTCCACACTGGGCTTTCCTGTATGCTCCTCCCTGCTCCACCTGCACATGCAAGGCACATCCTAGACTCTCACTCTGCTGGCACATCTCATCCCTTCTCAGAGCTGAGCACTGTGAATCCAAACCAGGGCTACACACTATGTCTGAGAATACCTGGACACTTTTCTTCCTAGTTCCTCTTTCCATTGCACATATTAAGACTAAAGCACATTCAGCCTTACAGGGCACTCTGGGACTTGGCAGGCAGGGAAAATCGAGTAGAGAAGAAATTAATTTAAAAATGATGTTTTTCTAGAAAGCAGTTAAGTTAAAAAATGTCTTATTGGTAATCTAAGGTAATGCAGATTCAGAAATTGCTGAGCTGAAATATATACGGAGATCTGGGTAGCTTAAATATCAGAGCTCTTCTCCTTTTGAATGCTTTCACAAACTCCTGTACCTGAAGAAGTTTGGGTCTGCTTGGGTTCTTCCCATGTACCTAAGCTTGTATACCCTCCTTGTCATATGGGGCACTGTTGCCTTCCCCATGAATGCTGGCTGTGAACCAGGCAGGGAGAAGAGCTGGCTACTGCATCATGCACAGCAGAATAGATAGGCAAGATTCATGCTTGTGGGATTTTCCTCCAACAGTTGCAAATCAAAACATCAACCAAACAATTAAACATCCAAAAACAGTGAACAGGGATAGAAAGTTCCTGGTAAAAAAGGAATTATCACCTCCTGGTCTGCCTCTTGAACCCAGACTGATGGGCTGCAGTACAAAGAGGCTCAGTGAAGAAGAGGAGGGAGGAGTAGGTGCACCTGGGCCTGTGGACCCCAGAACACTCAGGTGGAGACTGCCAGGGCTTGGGTTGAGGCCCATACGGACTGAGGAGCCAGTTCTCATCCTACCCAGCTTGCAAGCAACTAGTCACACTGCAGTTTGGACCTCCACGGCCTGCTCTCTCCTGCCCATTTGACCTCCTCCTCTTTCCCTTTGTCCATGCTTTCTCCCCACCATCAATGTCTCTCTCAATATCTCCATGTTGTGCCTCTGCTCATGCTCACTGGCTCTAGCAGAGATGCTGGTTTCCTCCTCTGAGTCTCCCCCATGCCCTGTATCTCATCTGTTCCTGGGTTCATCACTCTTAGTTGTCTGTGTCCTGTCTCTGATTGAGTTGCTTCTTTTATTAATATATGATGTCCTTCTTCAACTCTTATAGCAGTTTTTTACTTTAAGTATACTTTTTCTGATATTAGTATCACTACTCTAGCGCTTTTTATTTTATTTTATTTTAATTTGTTGTAAAGAAATTTTAGATTGCATAAATGTTACATAAAAAATATAGGGGATTCCCATATGCCCCACTCCCACCCCCTTCCACACTTTCCCACATTAACAACATCCTTCATTAGTGTGGTACATTTGTTACAACTGATGAACACATATTGAAGCATTGCCACTAACTGTACACTAGTTTACACTCTGTCCCGTGCAATTTTGTAAGTTATGAGAAAATATATAATGGCCTGTGTCTGTCAATGCGATCTCATGCAGGACAATTCCAATGTCCCAAAAATGCCCCCATATTGCACCTATTTTTCCCTCTCCCTCCCCTTAGAACCTCTGGTGGCCACTGCCTCCACATCAATGACAAAAGTTCATCCATTTCTAGAATAACAATAAGTCTATAATAGAATAATAGTAAGTCTACTTTAGTGCATTGTTCATTCCCCAAACCTGATGATTTTGGAATGGTCATGCCTACTCTGCCTCTATTTGGGAGGGGGCTTAGATGCCATGGGGCAGATGGATGGAACTATCTTGCTTGCAGTTGCATACTCTCACTGTTTCTTGGGATGGGCATTGTCCATCATAATAACCTTGTTAGTTGTCCTGGGTGAGTTCAATGACTTGGAGAGTAGGTGTTGCAACTCTGCTGAGATTCAGGGCCCAACTGGCACATGGAAAGACCAAAGTTTAAATGTCTTGGACATACACCTATCAAGTATAGCACTAACTATAGGTTCAAATAGAAGGGGCAGAAGAGTCATGTATAGGGAAACCAGGAATAAGTCCAACTTTGTCACACTGGGGAGCATTAATTCCAAAATAAGGCCCACTGGCAGGGCACCAAACTCCTAATCTGTCTGCCCTGTCTATAGTGTCTAGATGTCTCTAGAGCACTCAAGAGCCCCACTATTTGAGGCAATATTTGCCGTGGCAGTCAATGAGATCCTGCTGAGATGTGCATAAGTGTAACCTCTGGAATGACTTCCCAACTCACTTTGAAATCTCAGCCATAAGAACTCATTTGCATTTTCCATTTCCCCTTATGGCCAAGGTCTTTTTCCAGGTGCATTGCTAATTAGGACTTGGTAATAATCCCTCTGTGTCAGGGAGGCTTATCCCCAGGAGTCATGTCCCAGGCTGGGGGGAAGGTAGTGCCTTTACATGCTGAGTTTAGCTCAGAGAGAGGCCACATTTGGCAACAAAGAAGCTTTCAGGAGGTAACTCTTAGGCAACATATAATAGGCTAAGTTTCAATTTCACAAGAAAAGGTTCATAAGCACAGTCATCAATATCAAGTGCCAGGCACAATGATCTATACTCCTTCACTAGGCACTGCCCCTATACTTGGGGATTCTTGCTGTCCCATTAGAGAATGTAGCAGAACTTCCCAGGATGGGAATTTGATATTTTTTCGGTTATTATGTGAATCTCCACCCACCGTGACACTGGTCCATGAACACTTGAACACATTCATATGCCTTAGAGGCTTGCTGTAGATGATCCCCCTCCCATGCATCCCCCCATCACTGACACCTCACACTAATGTTCCTCCCCTCCACAGTTGTGACCCTTCTATGATCCAAAACCTCTCCAAAAATGAAGCCAAGAAAATAACAAAAAAATAAGAAAATAAATAATAATGAGTTTTAAAGATACATATAAAATACAAAAATATTTTTAAAAAGTTTAAGAATTAAAAAAAAATTTAGACATGTCTTTCATCACTGTAAGATCTGTTGTATGTACAGGGACATTTTTTCTGTATATTCTCCCAGTGTTTTATTTTATTTTTTTTCATTTTATCTTCAAAGAAGCTATAGGTTACTGAAAAGTCACTTAGAGAATATGGGGATTTCCCATATACCCAAGGTCCTCCCCCTTTCCCCTCTCTCCTAATTAATAACATTTTACATGTGATGGTACATTTGTTACAATTGATTTACAAATATTGAAGCATTGCTACTAACTATGGTCGATGGTTTACATTATGATTTACATTTTGGACTGTGCACTTTTATAAATTTTGACAAAATTAAAAATGGCTTGTATCCATTATTGTGAGATCATGCAGAACAATTCTAATGCCCTAAAAATGCTGTATGTTCTATCTATCTTATTTGTCCCTTCTCCTCCCCTCAGGACCTAATGTGACCAATAAGTTTCACTTTTTGAAGAAAATGATTCATAGTTCTTTGCAATTATATTGAGGGCTTGACATTTTGGTCTGTTTTCTTTTTTTAGGCACTGCCTATGGTCTTGAGAGACTCTTGCCCCTCTATTTGAGAACATATCATGACTCCATATCATGGGAGTTTAATATTTTCTTGTTTATTGTGTGGGTCTCCACCCACTGATATAGCACATCATGAAAAAATGAACACTTACATATTTCATAGAAGTCTGCCACAGGTGCACCCTGTCCTGTATGCAGCTCCATACCCAGCACCCTATACTAGTAATCTTCCCCTTCCATATTTACCAAAAGAACATTCCCAACATTGTAGTTTTAACCACAGACCTACAACTCCCCAGAGTTCACCTGCTCCTTCCCCTAACTCTCCCCCCAGTTCCATGGATAGTCCAACTCAACTCCCCCACCCTAAACCCCTCACAGATCAGCACCTCAGAACACAAGAGTATCACTGCAACACTGTCATGCCCATCCACTACACAGCTACACCTTCCCAACTTATCATAGATTTTGCCCATATGGGCATTCGCTCACAAGCCTCTACCCCCTTTCTGTCTCCTGTAAACCTGTCTTCCAGGCTCTAGGTCTGTGAGTCTGCTCAATTTGCTTAATTCATATCAGTGAGGTCATATAGTACTTGTCCTTCAGTGCCTGGCTTGCCTCACTCAATATAAGGTCTTCAAGTTTCATCCATGTTATCCTGTGTGTTAATGCTGCATTCCTTCTTATAGCTGAATAATATTCACTTGTATATATATATATATATATATACATGTTAATCCATTCATCTGTTGATGGATATTTGGGTTGTTTCCCACTTTTGGCAATGGTGAATAATGCCATTATTGACATTGGTGTGCATATATCTGTATCCTTGCTTTCAATTCTTTTGGGTATATACCCAGCAGTAGGATTGCTGGATCATATGGTAGTTCTATAGTTAGCTTCCTGAGGAACTGCCAAACTGTCCTCCACAATGGCTGCACCATTCTACATTCCCACCAGCAGTAGATAAAGGTTCTCATTCTTCCATATCCTCTCCAACACTTGTAGTCTTCTCTTTTTTTAATAGTCACCAGTCTAATGGGTATAAGGAATCTCATTGTAGTTTTGATTTGCATTTCCCTAATAGCTAATGATGTTGAACATCTTTTCATGAGCTTTTTAGCCATCTGTATTTTTTCTTTGGAGAAGTGTCTATTCAACACACTTTCTCAGTTTTAAAATGATTTCCTTGTCTTTTTATTTTCAAGATATAGGATTTCTTTATATATGTTAGATATTAAGCCCCTATTGGATAGATGGTTTCCAAATATTTTCTCCCATTGAGTAGGCTGCCTTTTCACTCTCTTGACAAACTCCTTTGAAGTGCAAAAGTTTTTCATTTTGAGGCAGTCCCTTTATCTATTTTTTCTTTTGCTGCTTGTGATTTGGGTGTTAATGTGGTATATTACATCGATTGATTTTCTTATGTTGAACCATCCTTGCATACTAGAGATGAGACCCATTTGGTCTTGGTGTATAATTTGTTGAAGTGTATTGTTGAATATGATTAGCAAGTATTTTTTTGAGGATTTTACCATCTAGTTTCATTAGAGAGATTGGTCTATAGTTTTCCTTTCCTGTGGTGTCTTTGTGTGGGTTTGGTATTAGGGTGATGTTGGCATCATAGAATGAGTTAGGCAATGTTCCCTCCACTTATATTTTTTGAAAGAGTTTAAGCAGGATTGGTGTTAGTTCTTTCTGGAATGTTTGGTAGAATTCACCTGTGAAGCTCTCTGGTCCTGGGCTCTTCTTAGTTGGAAGGTTTTTGATGACTAATTCAATCTTGTTACTTATGATTGGTATGTTGAGCTCATCAATTTCGTCTTTCATCAATGTAGGCTGCTTTTGTGTTTCTAGGAATTTGTCCATTTCATCTAAGTTATACATCTTGTTTGCATAAAATTTTTCAAAGTATCTTCCTATGATACTCTTTATTTCTTTGGGGTCAGTGGTGATACCCCTTCCTCATTTCTTATTTTATGTATTTGCATCTTCTCTCTTTTTTTCCTTGTTAGTCTAGCTAAGGGTTTATCAATTTTATTAATCCTCTCAAAGTACCAGCTTTTGGTTTTGTTTATTTTTTCTAGTGCTTTCTTATTTTTAATTTCCTATAGCTCTGCTCTAATCTTTGTTATTTCCTTCTTTCTACTTGGTTTGGGATTAGTTTGTTGTTCTTTTTCTAATTTCTCCAGGTGTGCAGTTACGTCTTTGATTTTAGCTGTTTCTTCTTGCTTAATATAGGCATTTGTGTCTATAAATTTCCCTATCAACACTGCTTTTGCTGCATCCCATAGGTTTCATATGTTGTGTTGTCATTTTCATTCATTTCAAGGTAGTTGCTGATTTATTTTGCAATTTACTCCTTGACACACTGATTGCATTGTTTAACTTCCATATCTTTGTGCCTAATCTGTTTTTCTGCCCATTACTAATTTCCAACTTCATTCCTTTGTGGCCAGAGAAATTACTTTGTACAATTTCAATCTTTCTGAATTCATTGAATGTTGCTCTGTGACCTAGCAGGTGGTCTATCCTGGAGAATATGTGTTTGAGAAGGATATATATCCTGCTGTATTTGGGTGTAATGTTCTGTATACGTCTATTAGGTCTAGATCCTCTAATGGATTGTTCAAGGGCTCTGTTTATTTTTTGAACCATAAAGAGCTAGGAAAATAAATAAGTAATATGAGTAAAAAATTTTGAAAAAGTACAAAGGATTAAGAACAAAAAAGTGGAATAGAAAAATGAAACAAGGAACAAAATGGAGAAAAAAATAGAATGAATTAAAAAAACAGAATTATGAGAAGAGAGGAAAAGAAAGAAAGAAAAAAGCAGAGAGAATTAAAAAAATGAAGTCCAAACAAAAAGTTGGAAGGAAAGAAAAACAACAGAAAACAGAAGATAGAAAAATGAAGGAAAGAAAAGAAATAAAGAAGGTAGAAAAAATAAGTAAAAGAAAAAGAAAGGAAACAATGAAAAGGGAAAGACAAGAAACAAAACAAAACAACAACAACAAAAAACAACAACCCAGGGTAAACAGCCTTCCCTCTTAAGCCCCTAAGGAACTTCTTAGGCTGTCATTATTCATCGGTCAACCGTCCTTCAGTGTGCCCTCCAGAGGTGATGTACCAGGTTTTAGTGAATAAAATAAAGGAAAACAAAAGGAACCAATAAAAAATAAAACATTAAAAAGTAACAGATCTAAGAAAACCTAAAACAAGAAAAATTCTGTCTATATGTTCCCTCTAATAAGGTATCATCCGGGTGGATCACTCTCTGGATCCCAGGAATCAAACCAGGAACCTTGTATATGCAGGAATGTATAGGCAGGAATTCCTTCACTGAGCTACACTGGCTCCACAGCTTATACAGGCTTCAGAGAGCTTATCTGGCCCTATCTGCCCCCTTTCCCTCATGCAGGTTAGGCTTTTAACAATTTGCCAAGCAGAGCTGTTTAGGTCCCTGTCTAGGCCCCTTCTCTACCTTAGTTTCTCTCTTTCCCAGGTTGTTGGGTGTGATGGTCTTTCTGATCAGTTCCTCCTCCCCTTTCCCCACAGCTGCCTCAGTGCCAGTCAGGGACCCTCTGAGATTCAAAAGGGGCTCAGCTGGCCTAGCTCACCAAAAAGAAACCCCTCTGCACCCTCTTCCAGGCCCCTCTTCCTCCTGGAGAACGCTCTGTTCCGCTCTATTGGTTTCAGTGAGTCAGGGGCTTTACTGAGGCTATTTGCCTTTAAGGTGAGGTATATGTGCCATTTCCAACCACAGGGGCAAGTAACTCATGGTTTTCCTTTGGCTTCTTAATCTGTCGAGTTCCCTCCTGGATAGTGCATAGCACTTTTCCATTCTACATATCTCCAAAGCAGCGCCTTCAGATAGGTTCTGATAGGTAGGGAGTTGGACTCTGCCTACCTATTCGACGGCATTTTCCTGGAAGTCCCCATCTCTTTTTTGATTACTGTTTTCTTGGAATATGTTTTTCCAATCATTTACTTGCAGTATATTTGTGTCCTTGCCTGTAATGTGAGTCTCCTGTAGACAGCATATAGATGGAATATAAATATTTAAAAATCCATTCTGCCAGTCTGTGTCTTTTGACCGGCGAGTCCAATCCATTAACATTTACTGTCATTACTGAAAGGCATTAGTTGATCCATTATATCTTTTGACTATCCATTGACCTATCTAAATTTTGTCTGTCTTTTTACCCCTTTTGTTACTTTACTAATAATCTTCATTTCTACATTCTTCTCCAGGCCTCTCTCTCCTATCTTTTTCTTTCAGGTTTCAGCACTCCCTTTAGTGTCTCTCTTGTAAATCTGGTCTCTTGGTGACATACTCTTTCAATTTTTGTTTATCTGTGAAGACTTTAAACTCACCCTCATTTTTTTAACAAATAATTTTTATTGATACATATTAATAAAACATAAATCCATCCAAAGTATGGAATCAATGGTATATTTAGTTCATAATAGCACAATCATACAATATTCGCCCTTTTGTATCTGGCTTGCTTCACTCAACACAGTGTCCTCCAGGTTCACACATGTTGTCATATGCTTCATGACTTCATTTCTTTCTTAACACTGCATAATATTCCATCGTGTGTATACATCACAATTTGTTTATCCTTTCCTCAGTTGATGGACCTGGGTTGTTTCTAACTTTAGGCAATTGTGAATAATGCTCTTATGAACATCAGTGTGCAGATGTCTATTTATATCATTGCTCTCAGTTTCTCTGGGTTTATACCTAGTAGTATTATTCCCTATATTCAACTTCTTTAGGAACTGCCAAACAGTCCTCCACAGTGGCTGTACCATTCTATATTCCCACCAACAGTGAATAAGTGTTTCTATTTATCAACATCCTCTCCAACACTTATAGTTTTCTGACTTTTTAGTAGTGCCATTCTAATAGGAGTGAAATGATATCTCATTGTGGTTTTGATTTGCATTTCCCTAATTGCTAATGATTTTGAACATTTTTTCATGTGTTTTTCACCATTTGTGTTTCTTCTTTTGACAATTGTTTTTTGTCCATTTTTAATTGGTTATTTTGTCTTTTTAGTGTTGAGTTGTATGATCTCTTTACATATCATGGATATTGAATCTTTATCAGATATGTGATTTCCAAATATTTTCTACTATCCAGATGGCTGCCTTTTCACCCTTTTGATCAGGTCTGTTGAGGTGTAAAAGTGTTTAATTTTGAGGAGGTCCCATTTATTTAGTTTTTCTTTTTGTAGCATGTGCCTTGGGTGTAAGGTCCAAGAAACTAACACCTACCAAAATATCTTGAAGATATTTTCTTACAGTTTCTTGTAAGAGTTTTACAGTTGTCACATTTATATTTAGGTCCTTGATCCATTTTGAATTGATTTTTGTATAATGTGTGAGATAAGAGTCCTCTTTCTTTCTTTTGGAAATGGCTATCCAGTTGTTGAATAAACTGTTCTGGCCCAGTAGGGAGGGCTTGACATTTTTGGCTATTTGGGGCCCCATACCCTTCCAAATAAATCTGATAATTGGTTTTTCCATTTATGGAAAGAATACATTGGGATTTTTATTGGGATTGCATTGAATCTATAAATCAGTTTGGGAAGAATTGACATCTTAATGATATTCAGTTTTCCAATCCATGAACACGGGAGGGATGTCCTTCCAATTATTTAAGTCTTCTTCAGTTTCTTTTATCAATGTTTTATAGTTTTCAGAATATAGGTCCTTTATGTTCTTGGTTGAGTTTCCCTACATATGTGATTTTTTTTAGTCACTATAATAACTGGAATTTTTTTTCTGATTTCCTCTTCAAATTGCACATCAGTAGTTTATAGAAACACTATTGATTTTTGCATATTAATCTTGTATCCCAACAATTTTCTGAACTCCTCTTTTAATTCTAGTAGCTTTGCTGTGGACCTTTCAAGATTTTCTTGATAGAGGATCATATCAGCAGTGAATAGTGAAAGTTTCACTTCTTCCTTTTCTATTTGTGTGCCTTTTATTTGTTTATCTAGCCTAATCGCTGTATCTAGAACTTCTAGCACAATATTGAATAATAATGGTGTTAGTGGGCATCCTTGTCTTGTTCCTTGTCTCAATGGGAAAGCTTTCAGTCTTTCACCATTGAGTACAATGCTAGCTGTAGGTTTTTCATATATGCACTTTACCATATTGAGAAAACTTCCTTTTATTCCTATCTTTTTGGAGTGTTTTTTATCAAGAAAGGGTGCTGTATTTTGTCAAATGCCTTTTCTGTATTGATCGTGAGGATCATGTTATTTTTCTTCATCAATTTATCAATGTGGTTTATTATACTAATTGGTTTTCTTGTGTTGAACTACCCTTGCATACTTGGGCTAAAACCCACTTGATCATGGTGCATAATTCTTTTAATATGCTTTTTTGATTTGGTGTGCAGGTATTTTGTTGAGGATTTTTGCATTCATATTCATTAAGGATATCGGTCTGTAATTTTCTTTTTTTCATATTATCTTTATCTCATTTTGGTATTAAGGTGATGTTCACATCATAGAATGAGTTTGATGATATTCTTTCCTGTTTAATTTCTTGGAAAATTTGAGCAAGGTTTGTATTAGATCATCTTTGTTTTTTTTTTTTTTTAAAGATTTATTTATTTTATTACATATCTCCCCTCCCCCCTGTTGCGGCGACGCGCCGAGAGTGGACACTGCGCAGGCGCGGCTTTCCCTGCTTGTGGGCTGTCTCTGCGTCCGTTCACGGCCGGCTTTCAGTTCACGGGTGGCTGGCTGCGCTCCATCCGCAGGCGACCTGCCCTGCCCATGGCAGCTCTTGCCATGTCCGTGGCAGCTTCTTGCCCTGCCCACGGCGGCTCCGGCCTGCCATTGGCGGCTTGCCATTCTCAAGGTGGTCTGCCCACTAGGAGAGGTCCCCGGGAATCGAACCCGGGGCCTCCCATGTGGTATGCCGGCGGCCTATCCACTGGGCTATCGAGCCAGGCCCATGTATTAGATCATCTTTGAATGAGAGGCAGAATTCACCTGTGAGTCCATCTGATCCTGGTCTTTTCATCTTTGGGAGATTTTTGATGACTGTTTCAATCTCATCATTTGTGATTGATTTGTTGAGTTCTTCTATTTTTTCTAGGGTCAGTGTAGGTGGTTCGTGTAGTTTTAGGAATTTGTCCATCTCATCTACATTGTCTAGTTTTTGCCATACAGTCGTTCTTGATATCCTCTTATGATCTTTCTTATTGCTGTAGGGTCAGAGATAATGCCCCCACCCCCTTTCTGATTTTATTTTTTGTGTCTTTTCTTTTTTTTTCTTTTCCAGTCTAGCTAAAGGTTTTTCTGTTTTGTTGAGCTTCTCAAAGAACCTACTTTCGGTTTTGTTGATTCTCTCTCTCTTTTTTTTTTCTCAGTTTCATTTATTTGTACTCTCATCTTTACTATTTCTTTTCTTTGGCTTGGTTTGGGATTAGTTTGCTGTTCCTTTTCTAGTTCTTCCAGAAGTGCAGTTAGAACTTCAATTTTAGCTCTTTCTTCTTTTTTAATGTAAGCATTGAGGGCTCTAAATTTCCCTCTCATCAATGCCTTTGCAGTGTCCCCTAGGTTTTGATATGTTGTGTTCTCATTTTCATTCATCTCAAGATATTTGCTGAATTCTCTTCCAATTTCTTCTTTGACCCACTGATGTTTTAAGAGTGTGTTGTTTAATATCCATATACTTATGAATTTTCACTTTTTCCATTTGTTGTTGATTTCCAGCTTCATTCTGTTATGATCAGAGAAAGTGTTTTGTATATTTTCCATCATTAAATTTTTTGAGACTTGTCTTGTGATACAGTATATGTTCTATCTTGGAGAAGGATACAAGAGCACTTGAAAAGAATGTATATCGTGCTGTTTTGGGGTGCAATGCTCTATCGATTTCTGTTAGGTCTAGTTCATTTTTTAAAATCATATTTTTCAAGTTCTCTGTTTATTTATCCTCTGCCCAGATGTTATATCCAATACTGAGAGTGTTGTATTGAAGTCTCCAGCTACTATTGTAGAGATATCTATTTGTCCCTTCAGTTTTGACAGTGTGTGCCTCATGTATCTTGGGGCACACAGGTTAGGTGTATACATATTTAGTATATTTTTTCTTCTTGTGAATTGCCACTTTTTAAGTATATAGTGACCTCTTTTATCCCTTATAACAGTTTTGCACTTAAAATCTATTTTGCCCCATATTAGTATCACTACTCCAGCTCTTTTTCAGTTACTATTTGCATGGAACATCTTTTTTTCCCAATCTTTCATTCTTAATTTGGTTGTGCCCTTACATCACATGTGAGTCTCTTGAAGACAACATATAGATGGCTCATATTTTTTAATCCATTCTATGTCTTTTGTTTGTGAAGTTGAAACCATTAACATTCAATGTTAATGTGAATGCATTATTTACTTCATCAAATTTGTCCTTTGGTTTTATGTTGTCATATCACACTTTGTCTGTCTTTTTACCCTTCCTAATAATCTTCATTTCTACACTCTTCTCCAATTCTCTCCTCATTGTTTTTTCTTTTCAGTCTACAGCACACCCTTTAGTATCTCTTTTAATCCTGGTCTTTTGGTAACTTATTCTGTCAGTTTTTGTTTTTCCGTGAAGACTTTGAACTCACCCTCATATTTGAAGGACTGGTTTGCTGGATACAGAATTGTTGTTTTTCTCTTTCAGTACCTTTAATATACATCATACCACTTTATTTTCCATGGTTTCTGATAAGAGGTTGGCACTTAATCTTACTGTTTTGGTCAGCCAAAGGCGTGCCTTTTGAAATATACCAGAGATTGGTCGGTCTTTATAAAGGGTATTTATTTGGGGTAGAAGCTTACAGTTACCAGGCCACAAAGCATAAATTTCCTCCCATACCAAAGTCCATGTCCTGGAGGAAGATGGCTGCCGACGTCTCCAGGGTTCAGGCTTCCAGGTTCCTTTGTTC
>PVKH010021850.1:0-14231 GCA_004027955.1 Chaetophractus vellerosus
GGGGGGGAAGGGGAGATATGTAATAAAATAAATAAATCTTTAAAAGCATGACTGGCTATATGCTGCTTATAAGAGACACAATTCAAACCCAAAGACATAAAGAGGTTGAAAGTGAAAGCATAGATAAAAAGATATCATGCAAGTAGTAACAAAAAGAGAGTTGGGGTAACTATACTAATAATTGATAAAATAGACTCTAAATCTAAAACAGTTATGGGGAGCAAAGACTCTTATTATACATTTATAAAGGGGTCAATTGAACAAGAAGGTGTGACAATTACAAATATATGTACACCATCAGCAGAACCCTAACTATATGAAACAAATACTGACAGATTTGAAGGGAGAAATAGTTTCACTTTAATAGTAGGATACTTTAATACTCAACTTTCAACCATGGATAGAATATCTAGACAGAAGATCAATAAAGAAATAGAAGAAATGAATGATACTCTAAATCAACTAAACCTAAAAGACATATATAGGACACTTCATCCAACAGCAACAGAATACACATTCTTCTAGAGTGTACGTGGATCACTCTCCAGGGTAACCATATCTTAGGTTACAAAATAAGTTGCAAAAATTCAAAATTATTGAAATAATACAATTTATCTTTTCTGACAACAGTGGAATGAAGTTAGAAACCAATTACAAAAGGAGAAATGGAATATTTGCAAATATATGGAAATTAAACACCATGCTCTTAAATAACCAATGAGTTGAAGAGGAAATCACAAGGGAAATCAGAAAATATCTTAAGGTAAATGAAAATGAGAACCCAACATAAAAGAACTTATGGCATAAAGCAAAGGCAGTGCTAAGAGAGAAATTTTTATCTGTAAATGTTTGCATTAAAAAAGAATAAAGGGGAGCAGAAGTGGTTCAAGCAATTGAGCCTCCATCTCCCACATAGGAGGTCCCTGGTTTGGTTCCTGATGCCTCCTTAAATAAACAGAAATGAACAATAAGCAAATCAAATGAAAAAAAAAAAAAACAATGCAGGGAAGCTGATGTAGCTTAGCGGTTGAGTGCTGGTTTCCCACATATGAGGTTCCGAGTTCAGTCCCTGGCCCCTGGTATCTCAAAAAAAAAAAAGAATAAGGATTTCAAAACAGACACTTAACCTCACAACAATGGAACTAGAAAACGAGGAGCAAATGAACTCCAAAGCAAGCAGAAGGGAGGAAATAACAAAAATTAGAACAAGGATAAATAAAACAAAGAATAAAAAATAGAGAAAATCCACAAACTAAAGGTGATTCTTTGAAAAGAACAAAAAAAAAAAGACAAATCTTTAACTAGATTGACAAATAAAAGAGAGCAAGTCTGCAAATAAATAAAATCAGAACTGAAAAGGGGAACATTACTAACCATCCCACAGGAATGAAAATAACTACAATAGTACACTATAAACAATCGTATGCCATCAAATTATATACTTAATTTAAATAGACAAATTCCTAGAAACACATAAACTACTTAGAATGGCTGAAAAAAATTAATCTCTTATGAATATAGATGCAAAAGTTCTCAACAAAATCTAGCAAGCTGAATCCAATGGTACATCAGAAGAATTACATCCTATTATCAAGTGTGATTTATTCCAGGTATGCAAGGGTGTTTGAACATAAGAAAATCAATTAATGTAATACACTACATTAACAGAATGAAGGGGGAAATGATGCGTGATCATCTCAATGGATGTAGAAAACGCATTTGCTTTTTTGATGAAAACAACCTGAAGACTAGGAATAGAAGGAAACTTCCTCAAAATGATAAAGGGCATATATGAACAGCCCACAGCTAACATTATACTTAATGGTGAAAAATGGAAAGAGTTCCCTCTAAGATGAGGGATAAAATAAGGTTGCCTACTGTAGCCAGTGTTAGTCAACATTTTACTGGAAGTTTTAATCAAAGCAATTAAGCAAGTAAAAGAAATAGAAGATAAAAAAATTGGAAAGGAAAAAAATAAAACTTTCCCTATTTTCATGACATGATCTTATATACAGAACATCTTGAAAAATCCACAACAAAGCTCCCAGAGCTAATAAATTAATTCAGCAAAGTATGAAATCAACACCACAAAATCAGTAGTGATTCCATACACTAGGAATAAACAATTGGAAGAAGCCTTTTAAAAATGTACATTTATAAGAGCAACTAAAAGAATAATATATCTAGGAATAAATCTGATCAAGGATTTAAAGGGCATGTAGACAGAAAGTTACAAAGTATTACTAAAACAAATCAAAGATATAAATAATGAATAGGGCATTCTGTGTTAAAAGATTGGAAGACTGATATTGTAAAGATGTCAATTCTACACAAAACAATTTACAAATTTAATGCAATTCTAATAAAAATTCCAACATTCTTTTCAGAAAATGGAATAGCAAATCATCAAATTTATGTGGATGGGTAAGTGGCCCTGTTTCAGTTAGCTAAAGGCTGCCAAGGAAATATACTAGAAATGGGTTGGCTTTTAAAATGGGAAATTATTACTTTATAATCTTACAGTTCTGAGGTGGTGAAAGAGTCCAACTCAAGGCACCATCAAGAGATGATTTCTGGGGCCAGGTCGATAGCCCAGTGGATAGGGCACTGGCATACCACATGGGAGGCCCCAGGTTCAGTTCCCGGGGACCTCTCCTAGCGGGCAGACCGCCTTGAGAATGGCAAGCCATCATGGGCAGGCCAGAGCCACCGTGGGCAGGGCAAAAAACTGCCACGGACATGGCAAAAGCCGCCACGGGCAGGGCAGGTAGCCCGTAAATGGAGCGCAGCCAGCCACCCGCGAACTGAAAGCCAGCCGTGAATGGAAGCAGAAACTGCCCACAAGCAGGGAAAGCCGCGCCTGCTCAGTGACCAGTCTCGGCGAGTCGCAGCAGCTGGGGGGAAAGGGGAGATATGTAATAAAATAAATAAATCTTTAAAAAAAAAAGAGAGAGATGATTTCTCCCTGAGCTGCATTTGTGGACAGTCAGTCACATGGCAGGTTCTACTCATCTCTCCCATCTCCTCTGGGCCTTGCTGTTTTCAGCTTCTGGCTTCAGTGGCTCTTCTCAGATTCTGTATTCTGTTTATTTCAGCTTCTGGTTCCTAGGATCTTCTTTCAAACTTCTGGGCATGTCTATCTCTTTCTGTAATCTCCTATCTCCTGTTTAGAAAGGACTCCAAAAGAGGACCACACTGTACACTGAGCTATGCTCCACTGGAGCAATCCAATGAAATGGCACTTGATTGAATCCAATCCAATCAAAAGTTACATCTACTGGATTGGATCAATTTAATAACATAATTTTCTGGGGTCCACAAAAGACTCAAAATGCATCAGGCTCCAAATAGCGAAAACCATATTGAAAAGGAAGAGTGAAGTTAGAGGACTCATGCTTTTCCCATTCTAAAACTTATTACAAAATCACAATAATCAAAACAGTATGGTATAGAAGTTCTAGCTAAAAGGCAAGAAAAAGAAATAAAAGACATCCAAATAGAGAGGAAGTCAAACTCTCACTATCTGAAGCTGACATGATCCTATATTTAGAAAATTCTGAAATACCTATGACAAAGCTACTCGATCTAATAAATGAGTTCAGCAAAGTGGCAGGATACAAGGTCAACATTCAAAAATCAGTAGTGTTTCTATACACTAGTATTGAAAAATCTGAGGAGGAAATCAGGAAGAAATTACATTTATAATAGCAACAAAAAGATTCACATACCTTGTAATTAATTTAACCACCAATGTAAAGAACCTGTATCCAGAAAACTACAGATCACTGCTAAAAGAAATCACAGAAGAACTAACCAAATGGAAAGACATTCCATGTTCATGGACTGGAAAACTTAAATATCATGTAGATATCATTCTTACTGAAACTGATTTATATATTCTATGTTATACCAATCAAAATTTCAACAGCCTAATTTATAGAAATAGAAAAGGCAATTATCAAATTTATTTAGAAAGGAAAGGGGACCTGAATAGCTAAAAACATCTTTAAAAAGAAGAGCAAAGTCAGAGGACTGTCATTGCCTGACCTTGAAACATATTACAAAGTTCCAGTGGTCAAAACAGCATGGTATTGGCATAAAGATAGAAACATAGATCAATGGAATAGAATTGAAATTCCAGAAATAGACCCTCACATTTACAGCTAAGTATTTTTTACATGTCTACCAAGTCCACTTTACTGGGACAAAACATTCTCTTCAGCAAATTGTGCTAGGAGAACCGGATATCCATAATCAAAAGAATGAAAGAGGACCCGTATCTCACTCCCTATACCAAAATCAACTCAAAATGGATCAAAGACCATAATATAAAAGTCAAGATCATAAACAGCTGTAAGATAATGTAGGGAAACAGCTTCAAGTTCTGGTGGTAGGTTGGGGTCACTTGAATCTTACACTCAAAGCCTGAGCAATAAAAGAAAAAAATAGACAAATGGAACTCCTGAAATTTTAACACTTTTACATCTCAAAGGACTTTGTTAAAAGCTTGAAAAGGCAGCTGACCCAATGGAAGTGAATATTTGGAAACCACATATTTTATAAAGACTTTATATCCATGATATATAAAGACATTCTACAACTCACCAATAAAAAGGCAAATGACCCAATTAAAAATAGGCAGAAGGCTTGAATAGGCATTCTTCCAAAAAAGAAATACGTATGGCGAAAAAACACATGGAAAAATGTTCATCACTGGTGATTAGAGAAATGCAAATCAAAGCTACAATGAGATATCATTTCAGTCTTATTAGAATGGTTGCTATTAAGAAGACAGAAAACTACAAGTGTTGGAAAAGATATGGAGACATAGGAATACTTATTCTCTGTTGGTGGGAAAGTAAAATGGTACAGTCGCCCTGGATGACTTTTCGGTAGTTCCTAAGGAAGTCAAATATAGATTTGACATATGACCTGGCAATACCACTATTACGCCAAAGAAATGAGAGCAGTGGCACAAACAGACATCCGTTTACTGATGTTCTTGCAGGTATAATTACAATCACCAAAAGATGGAAACAACCCAGGTGTCCTTCAATCAATGAATGGGTAAACAAATTGTGGTGTATAGATGTGATGGAGTATTATTCAGTTGTAAGAAGAAATGAAGTTGTGAAGCATATGACAACATGGATGAACCTGGAGGACATTATGTTGAGTGAAGTAAGTCAGACACAAAAGGACAAATACTGTTATGATTATGCTATTATGAACAAAATATATTGTGTAAACTCATGGAGTTAATAACTAGAATATAGGTCAACAGAAAATAAAAAGAGGGTAGAGAATGGTAAGCTGAGGATTAATCTGTGTAGAATTGGTGAAAATGTTGTTCGCCAATTTTTGGAAATGAATAGAAATTGCGAAAGCACATCATAGTGTTTGTACCTAGCAGTGCTAATATATGGACATAATATTGGTTGAAGGGGAAATTCTAGGTCTTGTGTATTACTAGAAGGAACAAAACAAAAAGACAACAACAACAAAAAGACAATCAACCCAATTAAAATATGCAAAAGACTTGAATAGAAAATTTAAAAAGTAGATATACAAATGGTCAAACAGCACATGAAAGATGCTCAATATTATTAGCTATTAGGGAAATGCAAATCAAAAACACAATGAGATAATCAGTCCACACCCATAGAATTCTATTGAAAATGCAGTAATCAAGAGGATGTGATGAAATAGAGACCACTCTTTCACTGTTGATAGGAATGTAAAATGGTGCTGCCAATATGTATAAACATTGCATGTTTCCTCAGAAAATTATGAATAGAATTACTATATGACCCAACAAACCCACTCCTAGGTATATACCCCAAAAATTTAAAGCATGGACTTGGATAGATGTTTGTATATTGATTTAAACTTTGGCATCATTCACAATTACTAAAATGTGAAAGAAATCCAATTGTCCACGAATGGAAGAATTGGTGAACACAATGTGGTATATACACATAATATAATCAGCCATAAAAAGGAATGAAGTTCTGATTTATGAGACAAAACGTATGGACCTTGATGTTATCACGTTGAGGGAAATAAGCCAGACACAAAAGGACAAATATTGTATGTTCTCACAGCTATGGAATAATTAAGACACAACTTGTAGTATCAGAATCTAGAATATATGTTACCTAGTGATGTGGTGGTGCAGGGAATAGGAAATTAATGCTTAAATTGGACAAAGGGTCTATTTGGGAAAGTTTGGGCAGTATATAGTAATAATGGGAGAACAACATTGTGAATGTAATTAACAGCACTGAATTATATATTTGTGGTTAAAAGGGGAAATTTTAGATTGTGTATATGTTACTAGAATACAAAATTTTAAAAGTATCATTGGACTTTACAACACAGTGAACTCTAAGTTAAACCATGGAATATAATTAATACTACATCTATAAAAATGTGCTTTCATCAATTGTAACAAATGTTCCACATTAACGCAAGGTGGTATGTGGAAACTCTATATTTTATGCATGATTTTTATGTAAATACACAACATCTAAGTAAAGAATGACAAGTTTTTTGGGGGGTACATAATTCTACCTTCTATTGCAGTTAAAGCAATCTCTGGTGGCTAGAAAAAGCCAATGAGCAAAACACTTTTAACATCTACAAAGAATTCCAATCTGAGTTTATTTACTGTTAGCTAATGAACTAGATAAATTTAGGAATCACATATAGAAATATTTATGTCACTATTACATACACATGCACATATATTTGCATAAGTATATGTGTATATATGTATATATATACTTTGATATTTAACACAATGAATGGAGGGAACTCCTCAAGAATTTACCAAAGCCAAGACAACAAAAGTTCTCACATATTGCTGAAATTATACACACAAAAATAACTAAAAACAAATTTCATGCCTTTTGGTCTTATAGTAATTTAGAGGATAAATTTAAAATAATAACAGAGTGTTTATTCCAAAGCTTATAAGCTTCACACAGGAGAAGATGTTACCTTTTTAAATATAATATAGATTTTAAATATATGATTAGTAAATGTGATATCTGACTTGTTGAAAAGGAAAGAATCATGCAGACAGTGTATGAAGGAAATAGCATGTTAAACTAGTAACCTAAAGGGAAAAGTAAAATATGCATCTTCAATAAGACTGAATACAGTCTAATCAGTCTGAAATTAAAACATTCAAGGATGATTAGCTGAACATATAATCATGTACACTTTACCAGAAACATGAACTTATACCCAGTTTAATCACTAAATGATATTGTTGAATACAGAATTTTTATTATTAACATTTTGTCCAAATTATCTCACAGAAAGAACTTAAGTATTCAGCTTCCCAATTAATATAATTATTAAATTAATCTTTAAGTATTGATAAATTATGTTCATTAATATATGGTTATTTAAATGATATGGATTTCAACACACACATGAATGGTTTATTGATCTCATTCACTTCATGTTCAAAATATTTCTTGAGCATGTATTATGTGCTAGACACAACTCTAGGCATATTAATACATAGCTTACATTATAATGACAATAAAGATAAATATTTAAACCTATAGAATGTTTTAGTGGTTAATTTTGCATGTCAACTTGCCTTGGCTATGGTGGCCATTTGCTGTTTGCTTAAACACTGGCCTATTTATAACTGTGAAGTTATTTCATAGATGGGAGCTGCATCTATCATCAGTTGACTTCACCTACAACCAATTGATAGCATTTTCAATCACAAAATGAAATTGTCTATAGCATTAATCTCATCCAATCTCTGGGAGGTCTGAAAAGCAAGAGCTGAGGGTTTCAGAAATTGAAAAAAGAATTTCTGTCTTGTGGTTGATTGAATCATATTACCCACAAAAGCATGGTCAAGCTTTAACCCCCAGTCCTGTGAGTGTAGACTTATTTATAAACAGGATCTTCCAATATCCTATTCTCACAAGGCAAAATTGAATCAGAGTGGACCCTAATACAAAATGATTGAAGACTTCATAATCAAGTTAACCTAGACAGAGATATAGATGACTGAAGGAGAGGAGTAGAAACTGGAGTAAATGGACAGATCACCATGAATTGGAGGATTGCAGCCAAGACACCAACATAACCCTAGAGTGTTCAGAAAAAGCATGGTCTACTAATACCTTGATTTTGGACTTCTAACCTCCAAAACTCTGTGGCAATAAATTCCTGTTGTTTAAGCCAACAAGTCTGTGTTATTTTGTTATAGCAACATAAGACTTTTAAGACATGCTTCAACATCAACATTGCTTTTACTGTTATTTCCAGCTAAGCAGCTTCTCCCATGGAATTTGGACTAAGGACTTTAATTTTACCTTTATGAAAGTTTTCAGCCTGCAGCCTGCCCTATGGAGTTTGGACTTGCTAGTTCCCATGGTTGCATTGGCTATTTCCTTATCATAAATCCTTAGTATCTGTGTGTCTGTGTGTGTGTGTATGTGTGTAATGTATGTGTATATGTGTACATGTGTGTATGTGTGTATGTATGTATGTATATATCCTGATGGTTCTGTTTCTCTGAAGAGTCTGAATAATACATATTTGTGTACCAGCAGCAGTTCTTGAGAAACAAAATCTTAAGGATGAGCTTCTTCATTGATCCTGGGGTCTAAGGAACTGTTTCTTTAATATGATTAGATTTAAAGGCACTAATGATTCCATTACAATGATAAAGAGGGTACTTATTGTCCATAGCCTGTGGGAATTGATTTGGAAGCTGGAATGGGGACATATGGGATAACCATGATGAAGGTAAGAGCATTAAACACCTAAATGGTTCTCAGTTAGCTTTGCTTGATAAACCTGAAAATACCTCCCCTAAGGAGGCAGCCATTATACTACCATATGAAGGGATTAAGCTGGCTTTGACACATGAAAAATTAATGTAATTTCCTGAGATAGATGACTTGGGACACTGCTAATTCCTTTATTTCCATCAACACCCTTCTTTGCTTTCAGACTTTTAACTCAACTGAAGTTTCAGCAGGCTTCTCAAGAAATGATCATGAGGGGATGCACTACATTTCAAAAGAGCTGCATTATTTTTGCAATTTATACAGGGAGAAATTAGAGGAATAAGTGTGAGATTTAAGGTTTTGGGATAATGGTGGAAAGAACATTTATTTGGATGAGGATGAATCTCTTGAAACAGGCCTACTAAATAGAGATTCTGGAGTCAATGTTATCTGTAGCTTGAGGTGTTAGAAAGGGCTTTAACAATTTGCTTAGTTTCTTGGCTAAAACATGGACCAAAAGTTGGTCTTCAATAAATGAAGTTGAAATGCCAGAACTGCCTTGGCATAATGTAGAAGAAGGTATCCAGAAGCTATGGAGATTGGAACCTTAGAGTAGATTTATCATGTAAGACATTATTATCCAACCTGGCAAAGCACAAAGAACACACATTTCACTATGACTCAGGAATAAATTTATGAGAGGAGAACCAGCATCTCTGAAGACCTCTGTGATCACTCTTCTCTATAAAACCATTTTTTCCATGCTCCTGTAGCTAAAGCAAATACCCTACAATGGGTTGGATTAATAATGGAATTTATTGGCTCATGGTTTCAGTTGCTTGAAGACTTGAATTCTACTGGGGTCAGTATCTTTTGGCTGGCCAGCAATCTTTGGGGTTCCTGGCTTTTGCATCACATGACAATGCACATGGTGATGTCTTTTCTTTTCTCCTCCTGTTTCCATTGAATTCTAGCTTCTCATTGCTCCTCGTGGCTTATCTTTCTGTTTGACTTACACTCTGCTTATAATGGACTTCAGGAATCCAGATTAAAGCCCAACCTGATTAAGTTGAACCTTACTTTCAGTGAAGTAGCATCTTGAAGAAATTTTATTTACAATGGGTCAATAACCACCAGAATGGAGAACAAGATCAAGAACAAATACAAATACAGTACACCACAATCTGCCCTCTGTGCCCCAAAATAAATGTTCTTCCCACATACAAAATATATTCATTCTAATACAACTTCCCTGAAGCCTTAAGTTGTTTCAGTTACAGTGCTAAGGACAAATTCTCATTAAAAGCAGTAATATTTTTAGAATGCTCTTTTATCAGTTAAATATGTTTTGCAACTATGCAAGGTATTGTGGTAAGGTGAGGTATGAGAGCATTGCATGTTGATATGTATGTTTGTTTTCTAAGTTCAGAGTTATTACTATATACTTATTGTTTATGTATATTTATGTATGAGTGATGTACTTCAATAAATTTAAAATTTTATATATTAAAGGGCATATAGTAAAAAAAAAAATCAGTTGTGGCTGTGATCCACCCCAGGGCAGAGTTCTGTTTTCCAGTAGACCTGTCAAAACTAGAAAACAAGTTATCCACTTCTAGCATACAATGGAGGGATATTGGATAAAAACTCCCATTCCAGAAGGAAGAACTTGGTAGGAAGACTAAAGTTCCCAAAACAAGTCAAAAACCCAGTGGGGTAAACTCCATTAGATTTCATGATCCGAGAGCTAACCATGGTTTGATTCTTTGTCTTCCAGACCTGATGGAGTAGCAGATACATACTTTCTAAGTACTTGGAAAATGGCCATACTTTCCCTAACACTGGGGTATAGGTCCACCCTTACCAAACATTTGAATGGTAGCCAGGCTCTCTGTAAATGATGGGAGATCACTTTTCCTTTCCACAAGGCATCACACTCTGCATTATATTGATGACATTATGATGATTGAACCTACTGAACAAGATGTAACAACTGTCCTAAACTTATTGGTAAGACATTTGTGTTTCAGAGGGTGGGAGATAAATTTGACAAAAATCTAAGGGCCTTCCACCTCAGTGAAATTTCTAGGCATCCAGTGGTATGAGGCATATCAAAATACCCCTTCTAAGGTGAAGGATAAACTGTTGCATCTGGCTCTTCCTACAACACAAAAAACATTGCACAAAAAAATGGTCCATTGCTTGATTGGCCTCTTTGGATTTTGGATACAAAATATTCTTCATTTGGAATATTTGAGTTTTCTGGACCATTACTTAGTGATTCCCAAAGTTACTTGTTTTAAGTGGATTTCTGATCAACAGAAGGCTCAGCAATAGGTCTGGGCTGCTTTGCCATTTGGACTATATGATCCAGCAGATACAATGGTGCTTCAAGTGTCTGAGCTTTAGTATATACTGAACACTTGATCATGGGCCACCAAGTTTTCATGAGCTAAGATGTCCATTATGAAATGAGTATTGTCCAACCCACAAAGTTATTTTGCTGTACACAAATTTGGTTGTGTACAGCAGCTCTCCATCACCAAATGAAAGTGGTATATACAAGATCAGCTTTGAACAGGCCCTACGGGCTCCAGTATGGTACATGAGGAAGTGGCCCAAATGCTCATGTCCCCTATTCCTGTCCCCTATCTTTCCCAGCCCACATCTATGGCCTCTTGGTGAGTTCTCTATGATCATTTGTCTGAGGAAGAGAAAACTTGGGGCTAGTTTATAGACAGTTCTGCACAATATTCAAGATCCACCCAAAATTTGACAGCTACAACACTATAGTGCCTTTCTAAGGGCATGCCTGAAGGATAGTATTGAAAGGAAATCCTCCTAGTGAGCAGAACTTGGAGCAGAGGAGCTGATTGTTCATTCTGCTGGGAAGTAGAAATGGTAAGAGGTGCATTTGTGTAACAATTCATGGGCTGTATCTAATGATGTAGCTGGGTGCTCAGGGACCTGCAAGGAACATCACCAGAAAAATTAATGAGTGATAAGACACTCTGGGGTGGGGGAATGTGGATAGACCTTTCTGAATGGGGAAAAAAACATGAATATATTCAGATCCCATGTGAATGCTGATCAGAGGGTGCCTTGGCAGAGGAGGATTTTAACAATCAAGTGGATAAGGTAACCCATTCTGCAGATACCATTTGACCTCTTTCCCTAGTCACTCCTGCCGTTGCCCAATGGGCTCATGAAAATAAATGTGACAATGGTAGTGAAATGGAGGTTATACATGGGCTCAGCAACATGAACTTTCACTTACAGAGTATGATCCTGCTCTAGCCACTGCTGAGTGCCCAAACTACCAGTAGAATTGTGGAAATATGGCACCATTCCCTGAGGTAATCAGGCTGCTGGGAGGTTGATTATGTTGGACAATTTCCATCATGGAAGGGACAGTGTTTTGTTCTGACTAGAAACAGCATATTCTTTTGAAACAGATTTGCCTTCCTTGCATGCAATGCTTCTGCAAAGACTACCATCTGTGGCCTTACTGAATACCTTATCCAGGGTCATGGTATTCCACACAGCATTATTTCTGATCAAGGAACACATGTTGCAGAAAATGAAATATGGGAATGCGCCCATGCTCATGGAATTCACTGGTATTACCATGTTATCCATCATCCTTAAGCAGGTGGATTGATAGGATGTTGGGATGGCCTTTTGAAGACTCAATTACAGCATCAGTTGAGTGGCAATACTTTGCAGGGCTGGAAGACTTTTCTTCAGGATGTGGTATATGCTATAAATCAGTGTCCAATCTATAGAGCTGTTTCTCTATGACTAGAATTCACAGTTCTAGGAATTAATGGGTAGAAATGAGAGAGGCACCTCTCACTATTACCCCTGGTGATTTCCTGGAAAAGTTTTTTTCTTACTCTCCCCATGTGCTCTGCTACTTTATAGGTTTTAGATCCAAAGGGAGAAATATTTCATAAGGAGACACAACAATGATTCCACTGAGCTGGAATTAACATTGTCACCCAGCCACTTTGGCTCCACATGCCTCTGAATCAACAGGCTGGAGTGATTGATCTTGATTACCAAGAGGACATTGGACTGCTTCTACAGAATGGTGGTAAAGAAGAGTATGTTTGGAATATAGGAGATCTTATGATGTCAACCCACTCCGCTACAGGTGGAGAAGTTGCCAGCAAAAGCATGACTCACACAGGCTTTGAAGGAAATAGATACATAAAGAAGAAACAGAGCAATGTTTCATTAGTGGGCATCAGTTTCCATGGCCAGTAGTTTTCAGACCATGGCTCACACAAGGAGATGTTCTACACACAGCATCCCGCTCTTGTGTTTATGTGCTGTAATGGTGGAACCACACTACCCCCCTGCCAGTTACAGATTCACCACCAGAGTGTGAGCTGGATGTCATAAACCAGGCATGCTCACCAGAATCAGACTCTATCCATTGAATATTTGCATATACTCAAGACAATAGGGGAAGGAATATATTGGCAGTTGCCATATAATGGGATTGTGGGTTTCTTTTTCATTTTAAACTAAGCATTAGATTACATAAATATCACATCAAATATATAGAGGGTTCCCATAAACCCTGCCTGTCCCCACTCCCTCCCACATTTTCTCCCAATTACAGCATCTTTCATTAGTGTGATCCATTTGTTAAAATTGATGAACACATATTGAAGCATGGCTATTAACACGGTGTATAATTTACTTTACAGTTTACACTCTGCCCTGCATGATTTTATAGGTTTTGACAAAAATATAATGGCCTGTATTCATCATTGCAATGTTATGTAGGACAATACCAATGTCCCCAAAAGACCCCATGTTACAACTATTCTTCACCCTCCTTCCACTCAGAACCTCTTGTAGCCACTGCCTTGATATCAATGATAGAAGTCCTTCAATTGCTATAATAATAAGTCTACCTTAGTCAATATTTGCATTCCCCAGTTATGTTTGTTCATTCCTCAGTCTTGAGGATTTTGGGATGGTGTTGTCCACTCTGTTTCTGTTTGAGAAAGAGTTTAGTTCCTATGGGGCAGATACATGGAACTGCATTGCTTGCAGTTGTAGATACACTGTTTTGGGGGATGGGTGTAGTCTATCATCATCCTTTTGTTAGTTGTCCTGGGCTAGTCCAGTGAACTGGAGAATAGGTGTTGCAACTCTGCTGAAATTCAGGGCTCAACCAGCATATAAACAGATAAAAGATCAAGTACCTGGGATATATATATTTAGCAAGCACAGTGGCAACTTTAGCACAAATAAAAAGGGCAGAAAAGCCATGTGTAGGGAAATTATAAATCAGTTTAACTTTGTTAAATTGGGAAGCATATATTCCAAAGTAAGACTCATTGACAGGATGCCACATTCCTGAGATTGTATGCCCTGCTTATAGTGTTTAAATGACTCTAGAGCCTGCAGGAGCTCTGCTATTTAAGGCATTGTTTTCTGTGGCAG
>PVKH010021851.1:0-14233 GCA_004027955.1 Chaetophractus vellerosus
TCAGCGTGTCGCCGCAACAGGGGGAGACAAAGAGGACAGAGAGGAACACAGGAATGGACACACAGCAAGAGCAAGCAGAAAGGGGGGGGGGAGGAATATGTAATAAATAAAAAAAAAAAGGATTATGAGTACTTGGATTAAGGTACTAACTGTTAAGATTCTCAAGTATATATTTTGAGGGCAAGACACTTGCTGGCTGATTAGATAGATTGTATGAGAGAAAGGGAGAACATGAACATGAATTTATGGACTTTAGCTAAGCAACTGAGGGAATAACAGCACATTTTTGAGATGAGGATGTTTGAAATGGGGCATAGAGGTAGGAGTGTCTTGACCTTGCTTAGTTTGAATTTCAATTAGACATTCTTAAGGAGTTTTTGAGTAAGTGATAGGATATGAGGATTAAAGTAGATATTAGGGTAGGAAAACTAAATGTAGGGATTTAAGCACCTAGGTGATATGTAATGCCACACGATGAGATAAGATCACCTAGAAGGTGAGTAAAAGTGAGTGAGGAAGGAAAATATGAGAGTTAGGTCTCCAGAGCACTCCAGTATTTGGAGACTGGAAAGTGACTGAGAGGTAGCCAGAGAGTTACATACAGATGAGTATAATGCCACAGAAGCCAAAGGTCAAAGTGTTTCAAGAAGGGAGGGAGCAGCTGGGCCAAATGCAGCAGGTGAGGAAGATGAACAATGGAAACTAGCTCTTGGATTAGGCAAGATGGAATTTACTGACAAACTTGTGGATTGGGGTCCCAAAGCCTAATTTCAATAGTTTGAGAAGAAAAGTCGAGAAAGTGAGGACAGAAGACACGTGGTGGTCAAAATATCAAATGCAAATGAAAAGTAGAGAGCTCTGAAAGCTGCAAGAGAAAAGCAACATGTTATGCACAAAGGAGTCCCACTTGATTAAGTGCCAATTTCTCATCTGAAATGTTGACTAGAAAGCCATAGTTTCAAATACTTAAAGTGCTGGGAGGAAAAACTTGCCAACCAAGAATTTGATATCCAGTGAGACTATTTCCAGATAAACCAAAGCTGAGGGAGTTCCTTGCCATTAGACCTGCTAAAGAGAGTTTTTCAGACTGGAAGGAAAGGACACTAGACAGTAGATCAAAGTAGTATCAAGAAATATAGACCTACAGTAAAAGTAACCATCTGAGTAATTTTAAATGCCATTAATATTGTATTGTATTTTCTGACATGTACCTCTACTTCTTACAACTAACAGGTACTAAATTGCAAATGCATAAAAAGTAATGATAAACCTGTGGTTATATACATAAAATGAACAAAGTTATACTATATAACAAGTACCAAAAATGGGGTATAGGATCAATGTAAGTATAAGTTATTGAAGTTAAGTCTTATCAAATAAAAATTGATTGTTATATATATTCAGGGTATTAAATTTTAACTCTATGGTAACCACAAATAAAATAGATGAAAATATATATCTAGAAAGAAAGGATAAGGGAAACATTTGCATCAATACAGAAAATCTCAAATAAATATGAAAGTAGGCATTAACAGAAGAATTTAGGGTCAGAAAAAAAAGTGTAACACAAAGACTAAATAGAAAAATGGAAGAAGAAAGTCCACATTATCAGTAGTTAATTTATATGTAAACGGATTAAACTCTCCAATCAAAAAGAAGAGAATGGTAGAATGGATAAAAATAACACTGACCATATCCCAACAAAGAAAAACCCAAGATCAGATGACTTCACAGGTGACTTTTACTGAACATTCCAAGAAGAATTAACACCAATCTTGGTCAAACATTTTCAAAAGATTTAAGTGGAGAAAATACTCCCTAACTCATTCCATGAGGGCAATATCACCCTAATACCAAAGCCAGTTAAAGATACCACAAGAAAAGAAAATTGCATACCAATATCTCTTACGAACCAAATTACAAGATATTGCTAAAAGAAATTAAAAAAGATCTAAATAAATGGAAGCGCATTCTGGGTTCATGATTAGGAAGACTAAATACTGTTAAGATGCCAGTTCTACCCAAAGAAATTTACAGATTCAATGCAACCCCAATCAAAGTTCCAACAGTCTTCTTTGCAGAGATGGAAAAGCCAATCATCAAATTTAAATGGAAGGGTAAGGGACCCTGGGTAGCCAAAGCTGTCTTGAAAAGAAGAACAATGTTGGAGGACTCACACTTCCTGGTCTTAAAACTTGTTACAAAGCCACAGTAACAAAAAAACCCACATGCTTTGACATAAAAACAGACATATAGACCAATGGAATCTAATTGAGAGTTCAGAAATCAACCCTCCCATTTATGGCCAAATGAATTTAGACAGTGGTGCAAATTCCACACAATAGGAAGTAGTGCTGTCTTCAACAAATGGGTCAGGGAAAACTGGATGTCTATATACAAAAGAATGAAGGAAGACCCCTACCTCACATCATATAGAAAAATCAATTCAAAATGAATCAAATACCTAAATATAAGAACCAGAACTATGAAACTCCTGGAAGAAAACAGCATTTTCAGGACATTGTGTTAGAAAATGGTTTATTAGACTTCATAACCAAAGCATTAGCAACAAAAGAAAAAATAAATAAATGTGACCTTATCAAAATTAAAAACTTTTTTGCATCAAAGGACTTTACCATGAAAGTAAAAAAACAAACAAACAAACAAACAAACAAACAAACAAACAAACAAAAACCCACACATACAACCAAAACATTGAGAGAAAATATTTGGAAACCATATATCTGATAAAGGATTAATATCCAGTATACATAGAGAAATCCTACAAGGCAACAAGAAAAAGACAAACAACATAAATGTAAAAATGGGCAAAAGTCTGGAATAAACATTTCTCCAAAGAAGATATACCAAGTGGCCAAAAAGCACATGAAAAGAGGCTGAACATCCTTAGTTATTAGGGAAATGCAGATCAAAATCTCAATGAAATGCCATTTTATACCCACTAGAAAAGCTATTATTAAAATAATAGAAAATTACAGATAATTACCATCTAGTGAGTAAAATTATAAAAATGTTCTTTCATCAATTACAGCAAATATAACACAGTAATGCAAAGTGATAATAATAGGGTGGTATATGGGAATCCTATTTTTCATGCATGATTTTTCTGCAAACCTACAACTTCTCTAAAAACGAAAAAAAAAATCCAACTTTTTAATAATTGGGCATTTTAGAATTGTGATTTAGTTTTGATAGACTACATTTCTTGGCTTTATGCCTAAAACAAAATGGCATACAATAAAACCATGAAGACTATTTTTTTTCCCTCAAAATCTTTGTCTTGGTTTGAATTGGGAAATGCTGAAAACAAAACAGGGTTTTTTCTCAACAACATGGCAAAGCTGATGGCAATCAAGGGTAAATACGTTGCTTATACTTACTGCTATCCCTTATTATAACTGAAATAATTTCACATTTAATAAATAAGAACTTGGTGATGCAATTATGGGGTTTAATAAAAATTAATTTTGCATTAAATGCATGGATTATTATTAATAAAAAAGAATAACTTAACTATAGCCTCACCATTATATTGGCAGATCACTAAGAAAATATTTACATATAATGTATATCATTATCATATTATTAAGATATCAGGGCTTTGGAAATTTAAATACAAAGAGTTAAAATTTCCTCTTAAATGTTGAATATTCAACACAACATATTTCATTTGTGTTTTAAAAGAGGATTTAAAGGCTTAGAAAAATGTATTGCAAAGCATAGATATCCCAATAAAGCCACAGATAATTCCACAATGTCTATCTTTTTCAGACTTCCTGTGGAGTTGTCAGTGGCTGTGATCAATTTGAAGTCTGATTAGCTTCTTTGGCAAAGACACTCCTCTGGCATTTCACTGGTCCTCAGGGATTTGGATTTCTGGATTTCTCCTTCTCCTGAATGTTTTATCCTTTTTGAGTGCAATTATTGTCTCTTACTGGTCCAGGTGGAAACACTTTGCCTCACCAAGGGGTAAATTAAGACTCTCAGACTGGACCTGCTCATCTTTAAGGAGTCATAAAATAGGAAAAGCGCAGGAAATTTCCACGGTGGAAATGCAAACACACCCACTTGAGGGCCAAGCCTTTTTCCTGAGGCCTCAGCTAACTTCCCACCTTCATAAATAATTTGCCCTACATAAGAAGGGCTGAGATGGCCCAACTTCTCATCTGGGGCTGGGCGGTGGGGTGGATATTGCTTATATGACCTGCCATCTGGCAAGCAAGCCTAGTTCATGGTAAGATGCTGGCCAGCCCCAGGGGCAGGCACCTGCAGTTGACTCCTGCAGCCCATGTCCTAATTAAGGCATGCTGCTGAGTGCCTACCACCCTAGCCTCTCCGGCATTGAACGTGCCAGCCGATGTTGAGGACATGTTCCTTTGCATCCAGAAGCTATTGAGTTGTGTCTTTGGGCCACTAGGTAGTGGTGCCCTGTGGAACAGAAATAACAATTTAGCTACAAACTCAAACTCTATGCCACATATGTAAATGCCCACAGGAAGAAACCACGCCTTGAAGGAAGTACTTGGAGTGAGAAGGCAGTTGAACGTTTGTGACCATCCATGCTTGTACCCACCATGGTAGTAAAGCACCACAAAATAACAAGCAGGGTACAATGTCACATGGGTGCGGAAGACAAGACTTGCAGTGCGTGGCTATGTGGGTATGTGTCTCCAGGTGGGTAGGCACAGGACAGTAGGATCCAGGAGCAGCCTGTAATGGCTGGTCCTGCGTGTAGGCTCTTACCTCTTCACAGAGGTTCTCAGTAGGCTACACTGAAGTCAACATGTACTCAGGGGAGGGTGTGGCTTTCCTTTCCTGAATGGATGTAATTCAGTCTCTGTAATGGTTTGACAGTTTTATCTAATTATGAATTCCAAAAATATAAATTGAATCATGCTTGTAAACTGATCTGTTCATCTGGGCATGATTCGGTTATGATTAGGGCGATGACTGGGCTGTGTAGTAGGGTGTTGAGCCCCGCCCCTCGGTGGGTGTGGTCTCAAGTGTAAAAGGCAAGACGGAAGATTTGAGAAGCAGATTTTTGAGAAGCAGTTCTGATGTTGGAGAGGAGTGCCCCAGGAGAAGAAAAGTGAGCAGTTTGCTTGATAGTCTACAGCTGGCCTTGTGGAGAGATGCAAAGCATAGAGAGCCTCATGGTCTACAGCTGACCTTGTGGAGGAAACAGAAGCTAAGCCCAGAGAGAAACGCAGTCCCGGGAACAGAGGAACCCAGAAGCCTGAACCCTGGCAAACGTTGGCAGCTGTCTTGCTCCAACACGTGGACTTTGGTGAGGGAAGAAACTTATACTTTGGGGCCTGGTAACTATAAGCTTCTACCCCAAATAAATACCCTTTATAAAGACCAACCAATTATTGGTGTATTTCCAAAGGTACCCCATTTGTCTGACTAATACAGTCTCATAAAACTGTTTGGTCACTTCCTTCATGTGATGGGATGTCCTAATTGGTAAAATCTGACAATTGAACTTCATTTATAGCCAGAGCTACCCAGTAGTGGTCCCAGACCATGAAATTCACCAGCTCTTGAATGCTCTTTACCACCTGCAGTCAGGAGGTACAATAGAGCCTGGAGTAACTGGCTCAACGAACGACTGTCAGCCCCACTATGATGGTGACAGGGCTGCCTTGTACAGCTCTCCATGGTCAAGTGCAGATTTCAGAGTTATGCCTTGAAAGGGCCCACCATTTTAGAAGGAGGAGGATAATGAGATGGGAACATCCAGATGACAAGTTGGGACTCAAAGACGTTGTACCTGATATCTTTCTTGTCATCACGCCCACTGTAGCAGTTTGGCATTGTTTATGAATTCCAAAAATAGATATTGGATTATATTTGTAAACTGGTCTGTTCCTCTGGGCCTGTTCCCCTTTGATTGTATTAAGTTCAGAGGTTTCGCTTTTACGTGATTAAATTTAAATTAGGGGGGCCGGCTGTAGCTCAATTGGTAGGGCACCAGTTTACCACATGGGAGGCCCCAGGTTTGGTTCCCGGGGCCTCCTTGAGCGGGCAGACTGCTTTGAGAAGGGAAGCTGCCATGGGCAGGGCAAGCCGCTCGCGAGCAGGACAAGCCGCCCGCGAGCAGGCAAAGCCGCCACACGGTGAGCTGACTCGGCAGGTTGCCGCAACAGTGGGGAGACAAGCAGACACAGAACACAAAAATTAACACAGCAAGAACAAGCAGAAAGGGTGGGATATATAATAATAAATTAATTAATTAATTAATTAATTAAAATTAGGGCTTTGATTTGGCCATGTCATTAGGACAGAGAAAACGACATGGCACAGGAGAGAGTTTGAGTTTTGCTAGAACCCTGGGAAATAAACACACAGGAGAAGAACAGAGGAATAGATATGGCTCCATAGACATGGCAAATGCCCTAGGAAGAGAGATGAACCATTCGCCTGATTGTTTACAGCTGGCCTTGTGGAGCAAGCAGAGCAGCTGAGCTGGGAGAGAAATAAGCCCTGGGGAGAGAGACGAGCCCTCCAGCCTACAGCTGAGATCAGAAGAAGCTGGGACCATGGAGCCTCAGGACGAAGAGGAAGGCTGAAACCTGGCAGAGACTGGCAGCCATCTTGCTCAACACTTTGCCAATGACTTTGGGTGAGAAAGTACTGCTTATGGTACCTTGAGTTGGACTCTTTAGGGCCTGGTAACTGTAAGTGTCTATCCCAAATAAATACCTTTTATCAAGGCCAACAGATTTCAGGTACTTTGCATCAGCACCCCTTTGGCTGACTAATGCACCCGCCTTCCTCCTGGGAGGTGGATGGGCACTTCAGGTCATTCCGGTCAAGCATAGATGTACACATCCCCTGGATGGTCCACATGGCCACTTGGTCTGGGCAGACAACTCGGACAGTGTCTGCATGTTGGGTGGTTCAACCCAGGCACGTTCTGTGAGTGAGGGACAGGATGGTAGTCATGATAATGTGAATGTGGTCTACTCTGTGGCCCAGCCCCCACCTAACTTTCTAGTACTGATCTGTTCTCCATCTCTATAATTTAATTTTATTTCATTAATGTTATAGAAATGGAATCACATAGCATGTACTTTTTTGAGGGTGGCACTTTTTCATTCAGAATAAGTCCTTTGAGTTTCATTCAACTTATTGCAGAGAACAATAGTTAATTTCTTTTTATTGTGGAGTAGTATTCCATCACATGGATGCTTCACTGTTTAACCAATCACCCATCGAATGACATCAGGATTGGTTCCAGTTTTTTTACTATTATGAATAAAGCTGCTATAAACATCCATGTACAAATTTCTGCATGTTTATAAGTTTCATTTCTCTGGGATAATTGCCCAATAATGCAATTGCTGGGTCATGCGGTAAATATATTTTTTGCTTTAAAAAATATTCCAAATTATTCTCCAGAATGTCTGTATGATTTTTATATTTCTGCCAGCAATGTATAAGTGATTGTTTCTCCACAATCTTGCCAACATTTGGTGTTATCAGTATTATTTTATTTTAGCCATTCTGATAGGTGAGCAGTGATACCTCATTTATTTTAATTTGCATTTCCATAATGGCTAATTATGTTGAACATTTGCCATGTACATATCCTCTTTGGTGAAATGTTCATTCATGTCTTTTGCTTTGTTTTCTATTTGGACTTTTTAAAAATTGTTGTGTTTTTAGAATTCTTTATATAATCTAGATACAAGTGCTTTATCATAGATGTTATTTGCAATTATTCTCTCCTACTTTATAGCTGCCTTTTCATTTTCTTAACAAGATCTTCCATAGAGCAGAAATCATTTTTAAATATTTTGATGAGGTCTAACACATCAACTTTTTATTTTATGACTCATATTTGTTATCAAGTCTAAGAACTATTTGCTTAATCTTAGAACCTAAATATTTTTATCCAAGGATTTTTTCTCATTTAATTTTTTCCCTCAGTTTTTTTTCCTAAAAGTTTTAAAGATTTATATCCTACATTTAAGTCCATGATCCATTTTGAGTTAATTTTGCATTTTGGTTTTCCTTCTTTTTGCCTATGATACCCATTTGTTGAAAGGCTCTCTTTCCTCCATTGAATTGATTTTGTACCTTTGTGAAAAATCAGTTGAGGGGAGTGGGTGTAGCTCAGTGGGGAGCAGGTATGTCTCAGTGGTTTGAGTGCATGTATGAGGTCCCAGGTTCAATTCCTGGTAACTCCAAAAAAATAAAAAAAGGAAAAAAAATCAATTGAGCATATTTGGCAGGGTCCATTTCTGGATTCTTGATACAGTGATGATGTCTCATGTATATATATTTGTACTTGCAGATTTTCTGTCTATTTGTTCTACACATAGCTGAGAGTAGGGCATTGAAGTACCTAACTGTATTGGGGTTTTGCTTATTTGGCCTTTCATCTCTATCAATTTTTTGCTTTATTCATTTTGAAGCTTGTTGGTTGTTTGGGGCATACACACTTGGAATGGTATATCTTCTTGGTGGATTGGATCCTTTTATCATTATGTGATATCCTTCTTTGTCTCTAGTAATTTTGTTTGTGCTGATGTATACTTTATCTAATATTAATATAGCCATTCTGGATTTCCTTTGATTAATATCTGCATGATAAATGTTTTCTTTCTCCTTAATTTTAAGCTACCTATGTCTTTAAGTTTAAGGGATATTTCTTGCAGACAGCAGATGGTTGTTTCATGTTGTTTTCTTTTTTCCTCACAATGCCAATCTGTCATTTAATTGGGGTATTTAACTCATTTACATTTAGAATAATTATTGATATGTTAGGGCTTAAGTTTGCCATTTTTGTTAGTTGTTTCCATTTGTGCCCTCTGGTTCTCATTGATCTGATTCTGTTTTCTTGCCTTCCTGTGTACTACTTGGATATTTTTCAGAATTTCATTTTGATTTATTTATAATATTTTTGAGTATATAACTTTATATGGTTTTCTTAGTAGTTGCTCTAAATGCTACAATACAAATACATAATTTATCACAGCCTCCTGGTGTTGACATGTTGCCACTTTGAGTGAAGTTTTTTTTTTAAATATATTTTTAATTTATTTTTAAAAGATACTTAGATTACATAAAATGTTACATAAAAAAATATAAGGGATTCCCATATGTCCCACTCCCTAGACCTCCCACTTTTCCCCACATTAACAACTTCTTTCATTAGTGTGGTGCATTCATTGCAATGATAAACACATTTTAGAGCATTGCCACTAAGCATGGTTTATAGTTTACATTGTAGTTTACACTCTCTCCCACTCAATTCTATAGGCCATGGCAGGATATATAATGGCCTATATCTGTCATCACAATGTTATCCAGATCAATTCCAAGTCCTGAAAATGCCCCATATTATACCTCTTTTCCCCTCTCCCTGACTTCAATACATCCAGTGGCCACTGTCTCCACATCCATGATATAATTTCTTCCATTGCTAGAATCACAATAAGTCTATAGTAGACCAGTAGGTCTACTCTAGTCCATATTTTATTCCCCAATCCTGAGGATTCTGAGATGGCGATGCCCACTCCACCTATAATTGAAAGGGGACTTCGATCCCATATGACTGATGGATGGGACTCTCTTGCTTGCAGTTGTAGACTTTCTCGGTTCCTGGTGTAGTGGTTGTCCATCCTCACCTCCTTGTTAGGTGTCCTGGTTAAGTCCAGTGAACTGAAGAGTAGATATTGCAACTCCACTGAGGCTCAGGGCCCAGCTGACACATGGACAGCCCAGAGATTCAAGTCTCTTGGACATACACCTACCAACTCCAGCACCAACTATAAGTTCAAATAAAAGGGACAGAAGAGGCATGTGTAGAGAAGTCACATCTGAGTCGAACTCTGTCACACTCGGGAGCACAATCTCCAAGTAGGGCCCACTGGCAAGGCACCAAACTCTGGAGCTATCTGCCATGACCGTAGGATCTGTGTGTCTCCGGAGCCCTCAGGAGCCCCACTACTTGGGATAGTGCCTACTTTGGCCATCTATGAGATCCTGCTGAGATGTGTATAAACATTACCTCTCTGATGACCTCCTGACTCACTTTGAAGTCTCTTAGCCATATGAACTCATTTGTCTTTACCTTTCCCCCTTCTTTTTCCAGTTGTTTTGCCAGCCAGTGCTTGGTGGTAATCCCTCAGTGTCAGGGAGGCTAATCCCCAGGAGTCATGTCCCTCACTGGGGGGAAGATAATGCATCTATATGCTGAGTTTGGCTTGAAGAGAGGCCACATTTGACTAACAAGGAGGCTCTCAGGAGGTAACTCAGGCACCTTACAACACTAGGCCAAGTTACAAATTCAAAAGCAAGAGGTTCATAAGCATAGTCATCAATATCAAGGGCCCATCAATGAACCATCCTTCTTCACTAGTCATTGCCCCTGTACTTGGGGAATTATTGCTGTTACATAGATAATGTAGCAGAACTCCCCAGGATGGGGATTCAACAATCCTTTGGCTATTGTGTGAACCTCTATCCATTGTGGCAATGCCCATGAACATTTGAACATATATATATACTTTATATGTGTGCCCAGGTGAACTTCCTCCCATGTGTCCCCCATTATTGACACCCCACACCATTGGTCCTCCCCTGCCATAGTTGTAACACTTTTGTGATCCAACATGTCTTCAAAAATGAAGCCAAGAATATTGCCAATTTCAATTTATAGGAAAATGAAATAATAATGATAGGTTTAAACATAAGAAATAAAATACATAATAATTCAGAAAAACTAAAACTAAAATAAAGTAAAAAATGGGGTATTAATAAAATGAAAAATATTAAAAATTTTTTTTGACGTTTTGCCTTTCATCACTGTAATAACTGTTGTCCTGTATATACGGTGGCATTTTCTTCCATTTCTTCCCCAGTGTCTTACTTTTTTTTGTCTTCAAAGAAGTTTTAGGTCACAGTAAAGTTACATACAGAATATAGGGGACTCCCATATACCCAACATCCTCCCCCTTTTCCCCCTTCCCTATTCATAACCTTTTTACATGTGGATTGTACATTTGTTACAACTGATATACAAATACTGAAACATAGCTACTAACCATGGTCAGTGATTTACCATGTAAACCATGGTCAGTGGTTTACATTTTAGACCATACACTTTAATAAATTTTTTATGAAATTTAACATGGCCTGTATTCATCATTTCAAGATCATGCAGAACACTTCCATTGCCCCCTAAATACCCACTCTTCGATCTATTCTAATCCTTGTCCCCCACTCCCCTCGGGGCCCACAGCGACCACCAGGCTTCATTCCTTAAAGGACAAGATTCACAGATATTCACTACAAAGCTGAGGGCTTGACACACTAGTCTGTCCTCCCCTATTAGGAACTGCCCATGCTCTTGAGGGACACTCTCCCCTCTGAGAACATATTGGACCTCCCCAGCATGGGAGTCCAACTCCTTCCCACTCATTATGTGGGTCTCCCCCCACTGATACAGCACACTATGACAAAATGATCACTTGCACATTCTCTGGAAGACTGCCCCAGGGTTACCCTGTCCAAATGCCCCCCTCTCCAACACGTGTAATCTGATGTTTTTTTTAATGGCCACCAGTCTAATGGGTGTAAGATGTTATCTCTTTGTAGTTTTGATTTGCATTTCCTTAATAGCTAGTGATGTTGAGCCTCTTTTCATGTGCTTTTTAGCCATTTGTATTTCTTCTTTGGAGAAGTGTCTGTTCAAATCACTTGCCCATTTTTTAATGGTTTGTCTTTTTTTTTTTTTTTTGAGATACAGAATTTCTTTATATATGCTGGATATTAGGCTCCTATCAAATATATGGTTACCAAATATTTTCTCCCATTGGGTAGGCAGTCTTTTCACTTTCTTAACAAACTCCTTTGAGGTGCAAAAGGTTTTAATTTCAAGGAGGTCCCATTTATCTATTTTTTTCTTTCATTGCTTGTGCTTTGGGTGTGAAGTGTATGAAGCCATTTCCTATTACAAGGTCCTGTAGATGCTTCTCTATGTTATCTTCCAAGGTCTTTATGGTCTGGGCTCTTATATTTAGATCTTTTATACATCTTGAGTTGATTTTTGTATAAGGTGTGAGGTGGTATTCCTCTCTCATTCTTTTGGAAATGGATATCCAGTTCTCCAAACACCATTTGTTGAAGAGTCCATTCTCTCCCAGTTGAGTGGGCTTGGTGGCCCTGTTGAATATCAGATGACTGTATATGGGAGGATCTATATCAGAACTCTCAATTCGGTTCCATTGGTCAGTATGTCTATCCTTGTGCCAGTACCATGCAGTTTTGACCCCTATAGCTTTGTAGTATGTTTTAAAGTTAGGTAGTGTGAATCCCGTAGTTTCATTTTTCTTTTTAATATGTCTTTGGCTATTCAGGGCCTCTTGCCCTTTGTAATGGTTTGACAGTTTTATGTAATTATGAGTTCCAAAAATATAAATTGAATCATGCTTGTAAATTGATCTCTTAATCTGGGTTAGGTTATGCTTAGGGCATTAGCTGTGCCATGTCAGTAGGACGTTGAGCCCCGCCCTTTAGTGGGTGTGGTCTTGGGTATAAAAGGCAAGGCAAAAGACAGAGGAAGCAGATTTGAGAAGCAGATTTTTGAGAAGCAGTTCCGATGCTGGAGAGGATGCCCCAGGAGAAGAGAAATGAACTGTTTGCCCGATAATCTACAGCTGACCTTGTGGAGGAAGCGCTAAGCCCAGAGAGAAATGCAGCCCCAGGAAGAGAGGAACCCAAAAAGCCTGAACCCTGGCAAACGTCGGCAGTGTCTTGCTCCAACAGTGGACTTTGGTGAGGGAAGAAACTTATGCTTTGTGGCCTGGTAACTGTAAGCTTCTACCCCAAATAAACACCCTTTATAAAGACCAACCAATTATTGGTATATTTGCAAAGGCATCCCTTTGGCTGAATAATACACCCTTCCAAATAAATTTCATTGTTAGTTTTTCAAATTCAGTACAAAAAGGTTGTGTTGATTTTTATTGGGATTTCATTAAATCTGTATATTAGTTTGGGTGGGATAGACATCTTAGTGATGTTTAGTCTTCCTATCCGTGAACAGGGGGTAGTCTTTATTTATGTAAGTCTTCTTTGATTTCCTTTAAAAGTACTGTGTAATTTTCATTTACATCTTTAGTTAAATTTATTCCTAGGTATTTGAATTCTTAGTTACTATTGTAAATGGGATTTTTTTTTCTTGGTTTCCTCCTCAGAGTGCTCATTATTCATGTACAGAAATGTTACTAATTTTGCACATTGATCTTATAACCTGCAACTTTACTAAATTCATTTATAAGTTCTAGAAACTTTGTTGTAGATTTCTCAGGGATTTCTATGTATAGGATCATGTCGTCTGCAAATAGTGAAATTTTTACTTCTTCCTTTCCAATTTGGATGCCTTTTATATCTTTTTCTTGCCTCAGTGCTTGAGCAAGTACTTCTAAACACAATGTTAAATAGGAGCAGTGATAGGGGCATCCTTGTCTTGTTCTTGATCTTAGAGGGAAAGCTTTTAGGATTTCACCATTGTATATGATGTTAGCTGTGGGTTTTTCATACATACCCTTTATCATGTTCAAAAAGTTTCCTTCTATTCCTATCTTTTGCAGTGTTTTTATCAGGAAAGGGTGCTGTATTTTGTTGAATGCTTTTTCTGCTTCTAGAGAGATGATCATGTGATTTTTTTTCTTTTGACTTGTTTATGTGATATATTACATTGATTGATTTTCTTATGTTGAACCATCCTTGCATACCCAGATGAAACCCACTTGGTCATGGTGTATAATTCATTTGATGTGTTGTTGAATACAATTAGCAAGTATTTTGTTGAGGATTTTAGCATCTAGGTTCTTTAGAGAGATTGGTCTGTAATTTTCCTTTCTTGTAGCTTCTTTGTTTGGCTTTGGTATTAGGGTAATGTTGGCATCATAGAATGAGTTAGGCAATGTTCCTTCTACTTCTATTTTTTGGAAGAGTTTAAGCAGGATTGGTCTTATTCTTTGTGTAATGTTTGGTAGAATTCACCTGTGAAGTATCTGGTCCGGGGCGCTTCTTAGTTGGGAGGTTTTTGATGACTGATTTTATCTCTTTACTTGTGATTTGTCTGTTGAGTTCATCAATTTCTTCTTTCATCAATGTAGGCTGCTTTTGTGTTTCTAGGAATTTGTCCATTTCCTCTAAATTATTCTTCTTGTTGGCATATAATTTTTTAAAA